>JAEIIU010055652.1:0-22794 GCA_018874675.1 Drosophila baimaii | reverse complement strand
TTCGATGAAATTTATAGGAGGTGGCTATAATTATATTAGAAAGGCACAAAAAAAATTTTATTCGAATATCATGAAAAATACCGAAAATATGCCAATTTTCCCATATCGTTTATATGGCAGCTATAGGATATAGTCGTCCGATCTGGTTAGTTCCGACATATATAGTGAGAGTATATAGGAGACCATATGCAAAGTTTCAGCCGGATAGCTCAAAAACTGAGAGACCAGTTTGCGTAGAAGCGGACAGACGGACAGACGGACGGACAGACGGACGGAGAGACGGACGGACAGACGGACAGACGGACATGGCTAGATGGACTCGGCTGTTGATGTTGATCAAGAATATATATACTTTATAGGGTCGGAAATGACTCCTTCACTGCGTTGCAAACTTCTGACTAAAATTATAATACCCTGCAAGGGTATAAAATGTGCTTGCACGTGTGAATAAACATTCGTGCATGGCAAAAATGATCTGAGACTCTTTGTTTTTTTTTTTTTTTATTATTATAACTAAAATGTTATATTTATTATTTGAAATATTTTGTTTTATTTATTTCCAAAAATATTTTCTTCTTTGTTAGCAAAAACAACAGCAAACGAAGAATGCAAACGTATAACTTTCGCTCGCGCTTTCTAGAGCTCGTCTATCTGAGAGCGGAGAGGGAGGCTATCCGAGAGCGGAGAGAGAGGGCTCTCTCAAAATATTTACAGTCCTCAATGTCGCTGACGAGGCTACCTTGTTATAGTTATGCCATGCGTGAGTATACGTGGGCAGACATGGCACAAGTGAGCAGCTGGCTCTAGAGCGGCTCTCTCACTGGCTTTTGAAGCAACATTTCAAAAGCCTGGAGACACATCGAGAGCAAGCACAACAATCGAATATTTCAATTGCCATAAGCAAGCATTTTGATTAGCTTGCGATAAAAACAGCGCTCTCTCCACTCTCACAAAGTGGAGAGAGTTAGAGCGTTAAAATCTTAAAATAAAATACGATTTCATGTGTGAATAAACATTCGTTCAGCTGTAGAATGCGTGAGTGTATGTGAGCACACATGTCAGAAATGAGCGGCTGGCTCTAGAGAGCGCTCTCTCTGGATTTTGGAGCATAATTTCAATGGCCTGGAGACAACTCTATCGTATGGCATGTGGCATCTTGCTATATAAACTTATGTGGCACAATGTCACACGTACTTGGGGAAAAGATAACCAAAGAGAGGGAGAGCCCAAGCTCCATGACTCAAGTACCCACCTGTGGAAACCCGGGACGCACGGGATAGGCCTGCAGCGGCTGCTGCTGCTGCTGTTGCTGTTGCTGCTGCTGTGGCTGTCCCGCCTGCTGGTGGATCTGGTTGGGAGTCAGGGGCATGTGGGCATTGTGGGCATTAAAGGCGCTGAGGGCACTGAGGGGATTGTGGGCGCTATGGGGATGGGTCTGGGCCAGGGCGGCCAGTGCTGCCCGGGCCGCTGTCTTTTGCAGCGAGGTGGCCGTGGCACTCAATGGCGGCACTGCTGCCATGGGAAGCTGCTGCTGCTGTGATGGTGCTGCTCCTGCTCCTGATCCTGGATCCGTGGCCGTTGCTGGTGGTTCGCTTTCGTCCGCTGCTGCCGAGGCCGCCGCCGCTGCCGCTGCAGCAGCAACCAAGTTGCTAGTGGTCACTCCAATGCGCCTTGGCGAGCCTTCGTACTCTGTGGAGGGGTCAAGGGTTAACTACGTTCTTATTCCCGAATGATAAGCAATATCTACCTATGATGCCGTGACGAGACTCCACGGCCAGCGTGTAGTTGCGCTCCAGCTGCCAGGCGTCCAGCTTGTGCTCCCTGTAGACATTGTTGGCCTCCGGGTTCTGGATCTGGATCTGGTTGTGACTCTGGCTGGCCTGGTTGAGCAGGGACTGCAGCTGGATCTGGGACTTGTCCGCCGTCAGCTTGCCGGGCTTGCTGACGCCGCCACTCTCCTCGGCCGTCTGGTTCTCGGTCGTTACGCGCAGATCTGTGGATAAATGATGAAAGCAGGATGAGTGGGATGAGGTATAAAATCAGGACAAGGGTCACTGGGCGAATCACTGGGTTCGACGGCTTGGCATGCCAATTAATTGCAATCAATTAAATTCCACTTTTGGAGCGCTTCCGTATGCTTTGTTCGCGGCGGCTCCTTTCCTGAATGGGATTCGGACGGGGACATGGACTCGGACATGGACACGGACTCGGACTGGGCATCGGAATCGGAGTTGTCGGACTGTTGTGCTCTCTCTCGCCGCTCCATACATATTTGCAGTACACTTCATTACGCATGATTTGCAATTCAATTACCCGGCCCCCATGTCCATCTGTCTATCTGTCCGGCATTCACCCAGTCGGAAATTGGTTTCGCCCAGGAACTGATGCTCCTCCTCCTCCTCCTCCTTCGCCTTAGACGGTGGAGAGTCCTTCAAGCCACAAATTGCTGCAGGCACGTGCAACCACAGAGGTTGCCGCTCGGACTGAGGTTCGCCCCCGGAGAATGCCTGTGTGCCACTCTAAATCAGTTCCAGCTAAGGATTTTGCTACACAATTCCACACACACAAACGCAAAGGATGTGCTGTGCACAAAGCCTATAATTAAACATAATTCCTTATTGAAATTATCCCTTTAATTGTCTAAACTTTTGTGAAAACAAGACCAGGCTTTATAGGAGCTTGTGGAGTGTGGTGGCTTAACACCAAACGTTTCGATTTCATTTTGATTAATTGGATTTAAATGAATCGATAATGTAAGAGGGCATTTATCGGAGAAAGGGTAAATAAAGGAAACGCAATAGGAGTAAGTTATTAATTAAATTTAATTAATTAATATATTATGTACCGAACAGTAAATAAATAAAAAGAATATGTTATTCCTGGGAAAACCTAGAAATTCCTCGGAATTGTAGCAGTAAGTTGTGCCTAGAATTTGCTATTGAAGATACTACTTAATTATCGATTAGTTATCGATTAGAGAAAGTGGTTTGTATTGATTGGATTTAAGAACATGTTAAAAAAGCTCAAAAATTGATTCTCGTCACATAGATTTCTTAAATCATTCAAATGCAATTAAATCTGGAAAAAAAAAACAATTCTTACTTAAGATACATTTTTTGTAGAGATGTTTTTACTTATTGTAAAGAGAAGTTTTGTATAGTTTTATATAGTCTGCTTTTACTAATAGATAAACCATTTTCTTTCGATAATTAATCGATAATAGATAAATTACAAGCATAATAAAAGAAAAAGAAAATCAAAAAAATTGTATACTTCTAAAGTAAAAACATAAATTTATATTGAAATCGTCACAGCCAGCATTTGGAAGTTCGTTTTTGGAATAAACACCTAGACGAGACTTTTTCGATGATTAAAAAATGATTCAAAAATTATTCATTTTATGGGCGACTCAAAATGACTTTAAAATAACTCGAAAATGAGTCGTATATGTTCGCAAAATATGATTTATGAAATAACAAAGAAATATGCTTGAAAAAGACGCAAATTTGAGTAAAATATGACTCCAAAACGAGTCTCTTTTTCTCAGAAAAAGACTCGCTCGCAACTGTCGCTGCTAGCATAGCAATTTCTCTCCAACAAAGTGTAATTTATGATCAGTAAACGAGCGAATTTATGTCTATTTTGATTTGAAAAAAGACTGGAATTCGTGGGAATTTTCTTAGTATACTGGCTGAGTTTTCAGCATGTTTATTTAATAAAAGAAAACAGAAAAATAAAAATTAGGTCTATAGCCCATTGGTTTTTGCCCTTATTCGTGCTTGAATAATTTTTTCTCGACTTAATTGGGGTTAAGAATACATTGATTCTTTCAAGCCCGAATCGATGATTGACCAAAACCCAAATAAAAACTAGATTATATAGATATTGACAATGATTTTTGTCAAGCTTTTAAGTCAGGGAGTGCCACACAAATTTATGGATTTTAAATCATTATAATAACGCCGAAAAGTTTGACAAAAAAATTGAGAAATTTTCAAAAAATACATTTAAAACAGAAATTGAAGATTATCGATATATTTCGATATTTGAATTTAAGTTTTAAGGAAGTCCATTTAATAGCAGACTTTTGAGTGGATTTTCATATTTAATTCCCAATCCATTCGCGATTTCTGTGGCAGCCCTGACAAGATTCATTTAACAGACAATATGGAACTCACGCTGCCAGCTCTTGTTGGGATCCGCATTGCCATTGACCAGACGGTGATCGCGTTCCCTGTCCCGCTCTCTTTCCCTCTCTCTCTCCCTTTCCCGTTCTCGTTCTCGTTCCCGCTCCTCGCCGTGTCCATGTCGCTTCCGTTGCTGCTGCTGACCCGCCAGGTGGCTCAGGTGATTCTCCCTGACCGCATGAACCTCCTGCAGCTGCATCTGCTGCTGCTGCTCCAGCAGGAGATGCTCCCGCTCGCGGTCCCGGTCCCTCTCCCTCTCCCGTTCCCGCTCCTCGCGCAGCCTCAGCTTGCGCTGCTCCCGCGGCTCCCAGTCGCCGGCATGCTGATCCAGCGACGACTTGCTGCCATACAGGTAGTGACTGGCCAGCGGAGTCAGTCCATCGGCGCAGGGATTAGTGCTGGAGGCGGAGCCGGTGGCCACCTGTTGCTGCTGCTGCTGCTGCTGTTGCGGGAAGCTGTTGCGATTCACAGGACTTCTGCCCACTCGCAGTTGAGACTGCGGCTGCTGCTGCTGCTGCTGTTGCGTCCTCTGGCCCAATCCGTACACCTGTTCCCGCTGCTGGTGGTAAGCTCGTCTGGCAGAGGCGTGCAGGTGCTGAGCCTGCTGCTGCTGCTGCTGCTGATGCTGCTGCTGCTGCTGCTCCTCGGCATACTCCGTGGGCGAGTGGAGCAGCGAGCTGGCCCTGGTGGGCGGCGCCTCCCAGTAGTTCTCCTTGATGAAGGGATTCTGGCTGCCACCACCTGCTCCTGCGTTGCCATTATGCAACTGCTGCTGCTGCTGCTGCTGCTGCTGCCTGTTGGTGGCGGCCAGGTTGGCGCTCCTTTTGCGCGGCATCTCCGTGTAGCCGCCGGTGCCACGCCGGCTATCCCCTACGACGGTGTGGTGGTAATAGAAGGAGGAGGGATAGTCGGGCTCCTCGCCGGTTAGCGCCGCCGCCGCCGTCGCCGCCGCGCTGCTCCTGCTCCGACTCCGGGTGCTCAGCTCCACGGCGGATTCTCCGCCGGCCGTGTCCAGTAGTTCCACGTCCTCGTCGTCCGGCGGCGTGGGCGGCGTCAGTGGGGCGCACAGGAAGGGATTCGTGGAGATGCGCGGCGTGACCGAGGACAGCGATTCAGAGGAGTGCGACGAGGCCGAGTGCGGTGGCGGTGACTGTGTGATGATATTGACGCTCTTGTAGTAGCTGGGCGGCGTGCTATTGCTCGCTGGGGTGACCAGAGGCGTAACCAGGGGCGGCGGACTGGCCAGCGGCTTCTCTTCCGCTGGAATGGGGCTGCTGCTCCGGTGGCTGCTGCTGCTGTTGTTGAGATTCACGTCCGACAGGAGCTCATGGCGCTGCTGCTGCTGCTGCTGGGTGGCCTGATGTGGCTGCTGCTGCTGCTGCTGCTTGGGTCGGCACTTGGGAAAGAGCAGGCTAATCTGATCGTTGAGGGGCGGCGATGGTGACAGCAGCGCCTGCGACAGGTTCAGCTGAGGCTGCTGCTGCTGCTGCTGCTGCTGCTGCTGCAAGTAGTTGGAGTTGCTGCCGTCGCAGTCGTGATCGAGGCTGCCGTTCAGCGCGTAAAAGCTGCTGCGTTGCTGACTCGCAGTGGCTGCTGCGGCTGCTGCTGCTGCTGCGTGGGGCTGCAGTCGCTGGTATTGCAACTGCTGCGGATGCTGCTGCTGCTGCTGCTGCTGCTGCGAAAGTTGCTGCTGCGGCGGCTGATGCTGCTGCTGCTGCTGCTGGTGGAGATGGTGGTGGTGATGATGATTACTGCTACTAGTTGTTTGTCCAGCAGCCAGTGTCGTCAATGTTGTGCTGACCATTATTGTTGCCAATAAACTGCAAGGACAAAGGAAGGAAAAGGATATTAAGAACCAATGAAGGTAAGAGTTATCACGGAATAAGGTCAAGGGTAATCAAGGTTTCTAACTAAACAAAATAGGCCTAGGCTCACATACATACATATGTCTATGCTGTTACGCTATGCATAATGGTAAGCTTACGTATCACTGTTTAGTACTCTCACTCTCTCACTCCGCTATCAGAGAGGCAAGTGCTAGACAGTGATAGCCAACACATGGCATAACTATACTAGGTAACCTCATCGAGAGAGCCGCTCTATAGCCCTCTGATGTTTGCTCGCTCTCCCTAGGGCTCGTCTCCCTGAGACCGGAGAGAAAAAGGGCGCAAAATATTTAGAGTTCTTAACGTCGTTGACAAGGCTACCTTGCATAGTTATGATTGGCAAAAATACCCTCCTCAAAAGAGAGCAACTCTTGCAATGAGACCACCTCATATGATTGCATCATGCTCCTGACCATGGCATAACTATAGAAGGTAGTCTCATTAGCTTTCTGGAGGAGTCTAAAGAATAGACAACCAACTATGCGTCTTCCTTAACATTTACATTGTATTACGCAAAGCGTAAAGTTGGCTCAACCATAGTATAACTATACAAGAAGGTAACCTCGTCGAGAAAGCCGTACCCTCTTTTTGGGACTCTATTTGTCAGTCATTCCTTATATAGTTATACCATGGGATCAACCATGATACAATTTTATAGCGGTAGTCAGCTTTGTTGATGACGTTTCCTTTTACATTTGTTTTCAGAGACAAAGCACGGAAGAGATAGCAAGCAAACGACTGAGGTAATAACGTCTTCAAAAGAGTGCAGTTTTTCTCGTTAACACTTTTTTTTTGTATATTATTCTGCAATGGGATTAAGCGTTTTGAGCAAAACCATGACAGAACCAAAGACGCTAAAATTACTAGGATGAGTAACGACCATACATTTGAATCGCCATACGCAAGCAATATTTTCTGTTTTAGGACAAAAATTGCGCTCTTCCGCTCTCACAAAGTTGAGAGCTAAACATTTTAAAATAAGGAGGCGCTTGCATGTGTGCATGCAGATGTAGAATGCTTAAGAATACGTGTACTCATATACAGTCGTCGGCTGCCGTTGCCATGGAGACAGAGAGAGTGCGCAAAGGGGGAGAGAGCGTGCCTTATAGCCGCTCGTTCTCTGTGTCCATGGCAACCGTCTGTGCTAGGACGTTTCGCTATGACCAACTAAAAATGCGTGTGCAAAAAAATAGTATGGCGTTCGGCGTCTTAGTAAGTAGAGAGTCTTTGGTAAAACCATATTTCCGCAAAGCAAGGAGCGCCAAGAGACCGAAGTCTACTTCCGAGCAAGCATTGTAAACGAGAGAGAATGGTAGAACTAAGACGTTTGATCAACGCTATCAATCGAATGTGCGGGTTACCTGCATGGCGTGACCTTTTGGTGAAGCGAGAACCAACCTGGCGAGCTTCTGGCATTCAGAATCCATTTGATTACCGCTCAAGTTCAGATCCCCCAGACAGGCGACAATATAGCTGCGGCTTAAGCATTTCGCACATCGTTTAATAAGCCCCCTCCTCCCCGCACCATGTCCTGCCTCTGGTATTGAGCTCTCCTCTTTGCCTACACGCTTCACGTCCTGCTGGCAGTTGTTTTAATAAATGCAGGCGCAATGTCAACCTTTGTCATGTCCGAGCGGCAACGGGGCGTGACAGTAACGAGTTCTGCCGCAGTCGCAGTCGCAGTCACAGTCACAGTCACAGTTGCTGCCCGTCTGGGTCACGTTTCACGGAGGAAAACAAATGGCGGCCATAAGACAGGCAAATATTTAATTGTCCGTTCCCCCAGAAAACGGGGAGAAATGGGGAAATGGGGAAAACTCGAAAGGGGGAGCGAAATGGCGAAACACTTGTGCAGCAGCCAATCAATGTCATTGAGCGATTGCCGTCGGTTTGCTGAATTTTAAACGTCGCCTGCGATGGCCGTGCGTTTTAAATTGGATTCAATTTGCATTCGCTACGAGCTTTTTGTCATCTGCCATGCAAATGAGCCGCAATGGTGTCCTTTTTTCTTTGTTTTCCTTGTTTTTCCTTTTTTTTGGGTTTTTTGTTTCGGTGTCGCCGGCTGTGGATGGCGTGTGGAACTTGGGACCAGAAACAGTGTAATATGCAAATGGCGGTCGGTCGGGGTGATATGTAAATAAGCGAAAAATTCGGGGCTGTGGATTCCGTGTGGAACTTGTGAAAGCCATAGCTGAGTGTCTTAGTTGTGGAATGTAAATACCGTGTGGGAGTTGCCTACAAAGTAATGCTTAACTTTGGAGTTATTGCTTACTTCAAGGACTTCAAGTGAAAGCTATGAATTGGTTTTAGATTTGTGGAAGCCATGTGGAATAAGGGATAATCTTACACGAATTTATTACAAAATAAAGCCCATAGTTCATAGATAAATGTGGAAGAGTTTAAGTTGAAGAACTATATGCATATGTATGTACATACATACAATATGTGGGTGTAATGGTGGACTGCATGTGGATCTTAAGGGAAATTGATATTTGATCTTGTTCGAGATCGGGTAGATGGAACAGAAAAAGTGGAATCACAGTGAAAATTAAGAAAACCGACTTATTTGAAACGATTAAAAATGGTGAACTCTATGTGGAACGTAAGTAAATTGGTTACCCATATTGAATTCAGCCTTAATAGACCACACAACAAGTAAGAGTTAAGTTCCAGTTAAGTATGTTTGAATTTTGCACAAAAAATCCAAGAAGAGTAACCAAAATAAAGGGAATTATATATGTGGATTCCATGTGGAACTTACTGGAAATGCTTGCATTTAAATTAAATGTGGTATTCTTAAGTAGTAACCAACAAAGAAAGCCATTCCACGTGTGGACTGCATGTGGAATGTATGTGGATTCCATGTGGATTCCATGTGGACTTTGTGTAAAGGTACTTGGCTTCACCCCCTACCCCTCCCCACCACAATAAAAATACTCTCTTTAACCGCTTTAAGCCTTACCACATCCAGAATTCCATTCCACAAAATGCCCCACCACCCAAAAAGCATCCATACCCACACGTTATGCTAATGCGTTCGCAGTGTTGTGCGTGTGTGTGGTGTTGTGATATGGTGTGTGTGCTTGTGTGTGTACTTGTGCTTGGGGCTTAAAATATTTTCCCAACAATCAAACTAAAAATTTCGAAAAGGATTAACAACAACAGGAGCAGGCAAAAGGCAGAAAAGCGTAGAAAATACCCACAGGGCTCGCTCATACATATGTACATACATATATGCATACATATATCTAAAAACTGGCACTGGGTACAGTGGGGATAAGCCAAGCGAACGTCGAGATATGTGGGCCATTGTTGTTGCTGTTGCCGTGCGTCTCGCATCGCTTTGTGCACTCGCATGGAAAATATGTTTTCGTTTTCTGGAATGCCACATAACTGAGCGGGGAGGGAGCACCAGAACCAGAACCAGAACCAGAGCCAGGAGCAGGAGCAGGAGCAGGGGCACGTGGAGCACTAGGAGTTCGTTCGTGTGTGCCTCACGCTTCGCTTGGCATTAAGACGGGAGCCGCCTGATGGACGGACGACGGCGGCGGCCGGGGTGGTCTTTCTATAACCAAAATCTACACAACAGCTAACAAGGTATAACAGCAGCAGCAACGACAGACGGAGTCGGATCCGGATGCGGATGCGGATGCGTATGCGGAGCCATAGTCATGGCCATGGCCAGGGCAACATTTTCTTTACGGCTTCACACGACACGAGCACGGCTAGCTGCGCAAACATTTTCATTGCCTGACATTTATGGGAGTGCGGGGAGTGTGTGTGCGGGAAAGTGCTGGCCAAAGCCATCTATCTGCCACTTCATCCATCTTTGTAGCTGCTCCTCGCATCAACATCAATCTGTCGCCTCAAATCCGTTTGCTGTTCTCCCCCAGCTTGGCTGCTGCTCGCTCCCTTTCGAACCCATCACCACCGATGGGGGGGGCTGCTCTCCCGGGTCTTTAGCCCCATTTTCCCGCACCAACTCAAGCTCGAAGTCGAACTGGAACTCCCTCGTCGTCTGCCTACACCATTTCATGTCCCCTGTCATGTTTGGTATTTTTCGGAGGGCCCAGCCCTGAAATTTGATGCCTTGGCGCTGCGCTTAAGCAGACCCTGACAGCCAGTGAAAGGATTGCGATTGCCATTCCTTTGATTTACTGGGCAACGCGCTGACACTCAGTCCATTTTCCGCATTTTCCCCCCAAAAGCCCCTCCTCACGGAGGAGAAGGCGGCACTGAAAACAAAACAAACCCCATCAATAGGTAGGTTTTGTTATTACTTTTTTGGGAAATCTTTTTGAGCATCTTTGCCAACAAAAACCTAAAGGATTATTCCCTCAGAAAAGAAGGACGAGCTTGACCCAATTTAAAGCAAAGCCCAATTACTCTGTCATTTCTCTCCGTGTTGGATCCTTCTCTCGCCTTCTGCCTTTAAGTGATGTCAAGTGCGAGCCATAAAAATTTCATAAATTCACCAGGAGCCGGGAGCACACATGCATATCCACACATCCACACAGCTACAGCTACAGCTACAGCCACATCCACATCCCGAGCAGCTTCAGCGCCATCCTTGTCCTAGACCTGGCAGCTGCATAATTAAGTTACCAGCACGAGGAGGATGCTGCTGCTGCTGCGCGTCCTTGGAGTTTTATTAACTTAATGTCTGCTTAAACGATGCGTCGCTTGCCGCTCTTTAAATATTTAAAATTAATTCCAACCTGTGCCACGTACATACATACGTCCCTTCTCATCCAATGAATCAAAATCAAAATCAATTGCCAGCAGTGCCCACAGTTTGCACCTGCACACCGTCAGAAAAGGGGTAAGGGGTAAGGAGCACGGCCTGGTCCTGGCCTAATGCGGTCCTGGGGCTGATACCGTCATTACGGCCACATTGCGGCAGGACACCGACAACGACGTGGGCAATGGGTTAGATGCAATTACCTCTGCCTATGATGGCATTAATTATGCAAAACAACTAACGCTGCGGGAGGTAGGCCACCGAGGCAGAGGCACAGGCAAAGGCAGAGGCAGAGGGCACAGGCGGCGGCACAGGCAGAGGCAGATGGGCGTGCCAGTGGCCCCAGGGCACGCAAGCCCCACCAAGTCCAGAAAGTCCGCCAAGTACACGTGTGTGTGTGTGTGTGTGTGTTGGTGTGGGAGGACGACTTTCCTCGACTTCCTGGCGATTGCATGCCGCCAACGCCGACGACGCCGCCGCCGCCAGCAATGCCGTAAATGAAACATGCAATTTATTTTAACCCAAATCGCTGACTGTTTTTGTGTCCGTTATGCAATTACTTTCCATCCTCGGGGGGTTGGCAGCCAGCGGGGCGATAAGTACAGCTTTGTCTGGCGATTGAATGCTCACGAATCCCTCATTCGGGCTCTAGTTGTAATGACCCCTTTATATGTATCCTGAGTGTCTTAGAGCTAGGGTTTCGCCATCCGATAATGCCCAATGAGGCAGGTCTTGAGCTACCAAGTTAAACCCATTTCTTACCAAGCACAACCCCATAAAGTATATACATTCTTAATCAGCATTACCAGCCGAGTCAATCTAGCCATGTCTGTTTGTCAGTCTGTCCGTCTGTCGGTTTATATGCAAACTAGTTCAGCTATCGGGCTGAAACGTTTAGGATAGTACTATATCTTTTGCAAGCAGTATATATGTCGGAATGGCTGGAATCGGACTACTATATCTTATAACTGCCATAAGAACGAAATTAAAAAATTGGCATAATTTTGCTATTTTTCAAGATATTCAACTAAAACTTTATTCGTTTCAATAAAGTATGATTATAGCCACACCGTAGAAATTTCATTGAAATCGGACAAATATATCATATATCTGTCATAGTAAAGATCGGTCTAGATTCATATTTTACATATGCATTTTACATTTTACATACATGTTACATTGTCAATCCCCTTTTTAAATGATAAGAGCACTTTGTTAAAATTTGCATTAAAATCGGCCAACTATATCTGATAGCTTCCATATAAAAATATATGCGTAACAGGGTGTTTCGTGTAATTTATGCTCTTAGTATCAAAATCTGGTTAATAAGTAACAAATTATCTGCAAGAGTATATCATCTTCGGCTTAGCCCGAAGTTAGCTTCTCTTACTTTTTTTAATATATGTATACGCTTATAACTTAAGTTGATACAAATCGGATGACTATATATCTATACCTGCCATAAGAGCGATCCGTCAATATGGCTTTGGCTTCTTGAAGTTAGCTCATTCTCTCTCCCTTTCTTTTCCTTTTCTCTTTCTTTCTCTCTCTCTCTCTCTTACTCCCTCTCTTTACTTTTTGGCTTTCTTTTTCTTTTTATCTAAATCTATTTATTTGACTTCTCTCTGTCTATCGCTCCATCTATACCTCTATCTATCCCTCTTTCTCTCAATCATTATATTTATTTTTGTATTTTTCTCTATATCTCTCTTCCTATTTCTATCTCTCTTTTTCTCTTTATTCATATATCCATCTGTATCTCGAACTCTCTCAGTCGCTACTCAATCAGAGACTATGAATACAACCTCACTAGCCTCATTCCTTCTTTAGCTTCCATCTTGTTGAAATCTGTAGTGTCAGTATTGGTATACGTTCCCAGAAATATCACTTAGTTAAGACTTAATGATATATACTTAATAATATAAATAACAAGCCCTGAATCTTGAGTTAAAATAACAAACTTTACAACAATCGAATGCGAATTGTTAGTTAGTACCTTGCTGACCCAAAAAGTAGGCAATTTCTTTGGTTTGTGGGTATCCGGGTATCGAATAGTCGGAAAGCGAACCCAATCACCTCGCATAGCTTAGTTAATATTTTGCAGATTTTCGCCTGGCTCTGCAATTAAGCCAAGCCAGCTTTTGGCTTTCACATCGAGTGCTGCTCAAGGATTAATTCAATTATGGACAGGGACAGCTGATGAGGCAAGTGAGAGGGGGGGGGAGAGACGGAGAGTGTGTGAGAGTGAGAGTGGGGCGCCGCGCCGTGGCGAGCCCCATTCGCTCGTTAAGCATTCGTGTGGGAAAATTGTCGCTAAGCGGATTTGAGTGCAGCGCGTGAAAATTGCTGCAATTTGGGTTAAAAACCATTTTGGCTAAGAAAAACCAGCACTGACAACGGCCGGAAGGGTGGGTGGTGGCGGAGGGAAACCAGGACGTCATGTAAAACGCCGCATGACAAAAGCACGCGGCGATAAAAGAAGCGGCGGCTGGGGGCGGGTGGATGGAAAAAGCGAAAGCGAAAGGAAAGCCGAGTGTAATGAAAAGTGAAAGTGACTAAGATGTTTTTCCTAACTGCTGACGCTCTTCCTGTTGTTGTTGCTCCTGTGCTGATGACGTGGGCGACTAGTAATGTTGACAAAAACAACAAGCAAAAAAAAAAAACAGAAAAAAAAAACACAAACGACAGCAGCCATAACGGTGGAATTGTAACGTTTGCCAAATGAAAATGGCAGCACGCAAAATGGCGACACAGCGACTGAGAGTAAGAGAGAGAGAGAGGGAGAGAGAAAGGAAGAGATGTGGAACAAGAGAGAAGGATGATGATGACGAAGATGGTGAACGAAGCGAAAACAAACATGAAGAACAACAGGCAGCAGCAACAAACAGAGAGAAGAGACGAGAAAAAGAAAAAGGGGGTGGCCACCAATGTTTTCCGCACGGAAAGGGTCACTCCAAGGAGAACGAGAAAGGGAATAAATCTATTTCTATTTTATATAATTTATCTGAAGCTATAATATACAAAGTTATAACGAGTTTTCTTTTATTTTTTGTATCCCAGCTAACATTCAGAGCAGCCAGCATGCTCTAGAAATTCTCAAGTCGAAAATCTGTGACAAAGAGGTAACCTTAGTGACATAGAGGTAACCAAAGTTTTCCGCACGGAAAGGGTCACTCCGAAGAGAACGAGAAAGGGAATAAATCTATATCTATTTTATATAATTTATCTGAAGCTATAATATACAAAGTTATAACGAGTTTTCTTTTATTTTTGTATCCCAGCTAACATTCAGAGCAGCCAAGATGCTCTAGAAATTCCCAAGTCGGAATTCTGTGACCTTATAAAGCTTACACTGACGATTCCCCTTAGAATCTGTCTAAGCTAGACTCTATAAGTCAGCATTGGTCACTAGATATAGCGGAAAGAGCAACTGCCTATCCAAAATAAAAAATCAAAACAACAACAGCCATCACCATTGCAGTAATGATCTTCAAATTTTGTTATAGTATGCTCAAGAATCCGCCTCTGACTCCTTATTTCAGTGGCATTGTTTTTACAAAATTTCACGAACCATTAAACGCCAACAACGACTTTCTAAAACGACTTATTCGCACCTCCCAAAAAACATAACAGAAAGAGTTGCGAGAGCTAAAGGCCCCACTAAATACCCATCTAGGGTATAAGCAATGCTGATGGCAAAAAAATTATCCGTTTGTAGGGGCATATTATAGACAAGTCCTGATAAGTGTGGACTAGGTCAAGCCCACTATAAACCTTGACTTTGTTAAGACACTCAACGTTTTTCTATTTATTTTCAGATAGATCCTAGGGCAGTCATATATATATATCTATATATAACAACCAAGTATAAATAATATACCTTGAGGAATGTTTAACCAGATGTTTAGATATATTTCTGGCTAACTTGGGTAAAATTCGGCAAATGCTAATTTATATTTTTTTGTCGCCCAATGGGATGATCTAAAATAATGTCATACTTTGTCTGAAAACATAGCTTTATTATATATAAAATTTAGTATATACATATATATTATTATATGTATATAAAGAAGGCTTACACATTTATGCATGCGCATTATTTTCAGCTAAGATACTTTTGGCCATAGATCAGGCCCTGAAGTTGAAGCCATCATTGAGGGAGGAAACATACCATAACCATGCCATGGTTGGTGTCCAGACTTGGCGGAATCCTCCACTCAAGAGGCCAGAACTGTTCGAGCCAACCCTCCACAGATAAACACACACAAATCAAATTTGTTGTGTGGCCCGAACACACTCGAGGGTTGAGTGACTGGCTGAAATGCTTTCGACTAACTGACTGACTGACTGACTGACTGACTCATGCCCAGGTGCACGAGTACGTGTGTGCGAGTACGTGTGTGTGCGACTACGTGTGTGTGTGTGTGTGTGGTCCTTGGGTGAGAGGGAATTTTCGGGGGGAAGCGTGTTGAATGGGTGTCATTGTCGCCGTTGGCAAATGTGTGTTGCTTTCGGGGCCTAAGGATCCATTAATAAAATCAGTTCAGCATAAATTACAGCTGACAGCGGTGCCCCCTGACGGGGTCCCCCAATCCAATCGATTGAAAAGTGAAGTGAATATTTCATGCAGCCCTGGCAAGGCGACAATGCAAACAGCTTTAAGCGGCTTACCCGGCAAAAAGGACACATTCTGGGTGATTCGCAACCAACAACTGCTCACCTGATTTCCCATTTCCCCATTGCCCCCCCCCCCATTCCCTTTGGCCGCTTTCCCTTAAATGGATCGTAAAATTTAGCCCTCGCTCTCTCTCTCTGTCTCTCTCTCTTTTTGTAACACTCTCTCTCTTTCTCTCTGTCTCTCGACTTGATGCTAATATTATTTGGCAGCTCAGTGTTTCGTGTGCGAGTGTGCCTTGTGTTTGA
Source organism: Drosophila baimaii (assembly GCA_018874675.1). Taxonomy (NCBI): domain Eukaryota; kingdom Metazoa; phylum Arthropoda; class Insecta; order Diptera; family Drosophilidae; genus Drosophila; species Drosophila baimaii. The sequence continues at coordinate 7,057 of JAEIIU010055652.1, read as the reverse complement.
CTGACGATAAAGTGTTTTGGCTATCACCTGAACTGCACACACACACACACACACACTCAGTCACTTTTTCAGGACTCTTCCTCCGTAACTGTGCTGCCAATTCCGGGTCCAAGTCCGGCTCTCTGACACATCTCGGTGCGTGCTGAGCGGGTTTTATGGCACAAGTTTTCATTGGCTTAATGCATATTTAAAATTGGATACATTCGCCGGCAACCTGGCATCATCCGGCCAGCCGCCGCCCCTTCTCCCCCCCCCCCGAAATATGCCGGAATATTCCGGAATTTCCCCCCTTACCCGAGACGGGGATAATGCCTCTTTGAGCTTGCAGCATTTAAACTGATAGCGATGAAAGTTTTAGCACAACGTGCGAGCGTGGTGCTGCACAGGGAGAAAAACCTGGTCTCGGGTTCTCAAATTAAAAGCTGAGGCTTTAAGTTCGAAGTTAATGCAAAAGTTTCTTGTTTTAAATATTTTCGTAGCATATTTTTGGGTCACCCTTTAGGCGATTTCAAATCTCTTTTGGTTTCTTTGGTTAAAATATTTTTGTAGCACACTTTTTCGTCTCCAATTCAGGTGATTTCAAATCATTTGCAAATTTTCCGAATTTTTGCTTATTTAAAATATCTTTGTAGCATACTTTTCAGCCGCACTTCAGTTGATTTGAAATCTCTTTAGTTTTAAACATTTTCGTAGCATACTTTTCGGTCACCCTCAAGGCCATTTAAAATCTCTTGTTGTTTCTTTGATTTAAATATTTTTTATTCAAATCTTTTCCGATATTTACTGCTTTTGTTTATTTAAAATATTTTTGTATCATACTTTTTAAGCCAAACTTAAATTGATTTCAAATCTTTTTCGTTTTCTGCAGCAAATCTTGTGGTTTCATTGTTTTAAACATTTTCGTAGCATATTCTTCAGTCACCCTCAAGGCGATTTCAAATATCCTGCTTTTCTGCGGTACTCTTGTAGTTTCTTTGATTTAAATATTTTTTAGCATACTTTTTAGCCCCACTTGAGTTTATTTCAAATCTCTTCTGATATTTGTGGCTTTTTGTTTATTTAAAATGTTTTCGTAGCATACTTTTCTGCCACACTTAAGTTGATTTAATATCTCTTTCGTTTTAAATATACCTTTTGGTAACCCTTCAGGAAATTTCAAATCTCTTGCGATATCTGCGGCACTTTTGGGGATTTTTTTTCTAAGGGTAATCGAAGGCTATTTCAATAACTCTTGCATTTTTTACGCCGCTCATGGTAGGAAAGATTTTGTGGCCTTTTGTTTATAAAGTAAAGCATAATTTCCTGCATTATTTTATTCAAATACATAATTTAAGCTCACTTTTAGTTGATGAATAAAATGCATATATAATTTTCTCTCGCTGTTGCAATGGCAAGGGGGGGGGAGAGGGGGGCGTGTGGGGTCTCCTTTGCCAGTCCATTATCAGTGGCGCTGCAGCTGCACAGGAGGACTCGAGACTCGAGTCAGCTTCAGGAGCTGGAGAGAGAGCACATGCAATCCATAAACTTCTCCAGCTCGAGAAGTCGGAGCCTCGGACTAATGTGTTTTGAAGGCGCCCGTCATCGCGCCCCCGCCCCGCCCGGCACCCCGCTGACACACATACGCCGATGTATGTATGTTATGTGTATGTTAGGGGAAAGGGAAGGATATGGCCGCCATACTTCATGTCGGGCTTTAATTCGCCGTCTTCGGCTGTCGTCGCTGCCTTCAATTATTGGAATGCTATTCGAGTCACGTTCCAGCGCTCGTGCCTGCACACCCCTCCTTCCCTCCTGCTCTCTGATTGTTGCTATATATTGCTCTATATGGCCCCGTTCTCACTATAACTTTCTATAACGATTTTTTGTTGTTGTTTTTTTCTTTTTTTTTTTGCGCAATGCAAGCCCAAAGCCCACGCCAAATATAAAACAAAAGTACCAAAAATAGCTGGCGGAAATTTACAACAGTCACACGCCTCCACAAAACACACCCCTTTTCCGTTTTCCCCCACCTTCTCCCCTCCCTCTGCCCTTTCCCTCTTCTCGCCCCATTGCAATTTGTGGTGAGTCCCAGTTCCAGTTCCAGTTTCGGTGGCAGTTTGCACAACAGTTTCGCTTGTTTTTCGGAGGCAATAAAACGTTTCGAATTAACATTTGTTCCTAGACAATCCAAGGGGGGCGCACGGAGGGCGCTCGCTTAATGGGAGCCTTGAGGATGCTTTGCTGGCCACCGGATAAACTTTATTAAAGGCCGAGTCCTGCCGGGGAATTCCAATGACGCTTCAAGCGATTCGTTCCAATGGGATTGGATTGGGTTAGGGCTTGCGATTGGGTGACGAAAGGAAGGCAGTTGGCAAATATCAGGAAAGCTGGTTCCTGAGAAGGGATCATAAGGGGACTTACATACATACAGTACCCCATTAATGGGTAGGTATTGCCTGCTTCAGCCCTTAGCCCTTATTTGAGTTTAAATCGTGCAAACAAATCAATGCAAAATTTGGCATAAGCTCTTGCTCAATATTTATTGAGCTGAAACACATGACAAGCATGACAAAGTAATGGAAGGATAAAACCTATTCCTGGTAAAATAGCTGAGATATAAAATTATTTTTCTACATAAAATAATTTCACATTAAAGTGTAGTGTTTGGTATGATAAATTCTCAAATTGCTACTAGGGATGGCTGTAAATATGGATATATCAATAATGCTTTGATATTTGTCGCGAATAAGGATTGTATGAATCAATATTTTAATATTTATATTTATTTACATTGATATTATGTTTAATATATCGGGCGACGCCGAAGATGATATAGATAATTTATTATTTATTAAACAAGATTTTGATACTAGAAGCATAAATTACACGAAACACCCTGTTTCACAAATATGTTTATATGATAACTATCAGATAAAGTTGGCCGATTTTAATGAAAATGTTAACAAAGTTTTCTTATTGTTTAAAAAGAGCATGTATAATGTAAAATGTATGTAAAATGTAAAATGCATATGTAAAATATGAATTTAGACCAATCTTTCCTATGACAGCTATATTATATATTGGTCCGATTTCAATACAATTTCTAGGAGGTAGATATAATTATATTATAAAGCCACAAATTAAGTTTTATTAAAATCTCTTAAGAAATAGCGAAAATATGCCTATTTTTCCCGATCGTTTCTATGGCAGCTATAGAATATATTAGTCCGATTCCGGCCCTTCCGACATATCTACTTCTTTGGTGAAAATAAAAGACTATTCTGAAATCCTGATATCGATATTTTAATATTAAATTCGATATTTATCGATATTTCAAAGTTCGACATTTTTTAACCTAACAATATTTTTATGATATTAATATTAGGTGTAGTATTTTTATCGATAAATCTTATGGGTCTTTTCCTTTCGATATATGTATGTACATCCCTAATTTNATTAATATAATCTCCCCTGTTTTTTTTTTTGTCCTTAAGGATTTTCCCGCTGAATGTCTGCTTTGACTTGGTCCTAAGCCCGATCAGTCAGCTCCCCATTAGCCGGAGAGCACATCTTCATTAGCAGCTTCCCCACTCAGTCCTAGTCCCTCTGATGGATGGAGAGCGCTGTCAGGGTAATTAACCCGAAGAAAGTAAGCGTCCGAGTCCGAGTCCGAGTTAATGAAATACTGGCCATGCCGGCAAGGACGATGACGACGACAACGACGACGACGACGACTACAATTGGTATAAATTGCGGCTCCGCCCGAGTGGCCATGGCCGCCGGCACCGGCGAGTTATGGCATGTGGCATGAGCGACACATCAGCCAGAAAGCCACTTTATTCTATTTCCGTTTCCGGCTGTTGTCGCCAGGCGTTCCCTTCGTGCGCCCCTCCATCCTCAAGCCTTCTGCTGCTGCTGCTGCCCCCCAGCACCAGGCTCTCTGTTGTTCTTGTCAAGCTGCCGAGTATGTAATGTGCTTCCGCTTGCCACAAGCTCTGTGGCAACAAGCGCCGACGTAGGCGGCAGCCATGGAGTGCGTGCCAAGCAGGGCCAACACACAATCCCTGTGTCCCAATCCCAATCCAGAGCCCCTTGAAACTGGCAACACCAGCGAAGGCCAGAAAGGGCTGAACCGACTATGTCATACCCGGCACAGAGGCTTTGCTGCAGTGCAAATATATTAAGATATAATTGTTTGTAAATAATAATTAATAATTCAGTAATTATAGACTTTAAACACAATACATAAGGACGCCAGATACTGAAGAATTAGACTCCAATATTCCCTGCTCCCTTATATATCCTGGGTACAGCAGAGTAGGGAAGGAGACCAGGCTGCCCAAGACGACGACGCTGGCTGTGGCTGTGGCTGTGGGAAGTGGCTGTGGCAGCCACGCCAAGCCAACAAAATGACACTCAAAATGTCAACGTCACCGCCACCACATCCTTGGAGGACTCCAACTTCGACTCGGACTCCGAGCTGGAGCTAAAGGAAGTGGGCCAAAACGGGGCCAGCAGCAGCAGCAGCACATTGTGTATGCACAACAATGTTGCCTCCCCCTTGCAGCCCGCTTTCAAGTCTGAGAGCCATACTATATAGTCCCGGGACACGCATTTTTATATTACAGCTGGAATGAAGACGTTGACGGAGGCGGTGGCGGTGGCAGTGGCGTCGACGGCAAGATATATGAGCGTTGCATGAGGCAGCAGCCAAAATATGTAGTTGCAACACTCGGAGAAATGGGTCTCTTGGATGGGGATGGGTGAATAAGTCGCTGGCTTAGCGGATTTGTGTCGTGATTTTTTGGACTGAATCGGTTTAGAGAGGGGAAATAAATCCGAAATCTTGGGTAATCTGCAAGGTACTCGAGAGGAGCGAAGAATAATGCTTAAGTATAATCTATTTAAATATGTTAATTAAATAATTAAAGTGTAAAAATAAGGTAATGCAAATGTTTCCAGTTCGCTCCTGACTAGGGTTGGCGCCAAAAAAAGGATATATCGAAGCTATATCGATATTTAAGAGAAAGAACGATACATAAATCGTTACTTTAGCATTGCGATAAATCGATATTCTGTTTGATATATCGAACTGTGTCAAAGAAGGAGTAAGAAGAGACTCAACAACTATTGTTGTTGAACAAATATAGGTATATAAATATGATATAATAAATATATAAATATTATATTTATATATTATATTATATTTATATATTATATTATATTTATATATTTATTATATTTATATATTTATTATATCATATTTATATACCTATATTTCTTCAACAACAATAGTTGTTGAGTCTATTCTTAGACTCCCTATATAATATATAGGAATACAAATAAACTAAATCTCATTTTTGGATACTTCACCCAGAGGTGAGGTAACAAAAATTACCTAAAATGGCGTAAAATTTAGGTAGTGACCTAAACAATTGTCTATATGGCCTAAAATTAAGGTAAATACGTGACCTACAAATTGATAAAATTAAAAATATCATAAATACAGATAATGCTGTATATATGTATGTATGTTTAAGTGTTTATTATCAACTGTAAAAATATTATTTATGTGATAACTTAACCACTTAAAGTAATAAAGTTGCATGTCAAACTGCTATCAGTATTTTCTTTTACTAAGATGTTAGAACCAGTTGGGAATTATATGCGCACTCTTGCGAGACACTTTACAAAGACATAAATCTGTTTTGTGTGTTCTAAATTTTAGAAATAAAAGACTGCTTTTCTGGTAAAAATGGCCCAAAAAACAAGCCCAGACATTGCCTTAGTCTACTAATCGCTTTTTTAGGTCACCCATTATCTTAAAATTTATATTCGCCACTTTAGGTCATGCGTGACCTAGAAATTGGTATATTACATTAGTATATATATATATTTCTCTGGATGTTGTTAAAAATTATCGATAATATTGATATTTTAAGTTCTTATTGTTGAAAATATATAAGAAACTAATCAAAAATTTGGTTTTAAGAATGTCGATAATAATTACTTATAAATTATATAAGATTTTCGGATATTTGTTCGATATTCTTCGATGTTTTAAAGTTCGTTATACCAGACTTAACAATATTTTTGATATGCTTTTAAACGCGATATATTTTTCGATATATCACATCATAGTTTTCCTCTCGATACATAATACATCCCCTCTCCTGACTAGTGCCATGGAAATACAAATAAATCATAGGATTAACATAATTAATCTTACGTTGGTGAACTCCGCTTAGCACTTGCCTAATGTTGTCGCCACTCTTGCTTGGGTGAGTCCTGGAAGGGAGCCTTGGGACTTGGGGAAACTTTCTTCCCAGTGCCGGCGTAGATGCTCTGATAAGTTGGAACCTTTAAGATTTATGCAGCTGAAGGCGTCGTCCAGCCCTGATTGTGCCAAATGCAAGGGACAAGGGATCACTCTGGAGTGATGCCAGAGGGAGATGGTATCTATGGGGGTACTCCTCTCTCCCTCCTCGTTCAAGTCAACTCAATCTGACCAAGTATTTTCCAATCTACCACTAAATGCGCTTAATAACTTAAGTCCCTCTCCGTGTCCATGTCCCTTATTCGTGTTGTGTGTTGTGTGTCCCTCCCCCCTGCAGTTGGTGGGGGCCATGTCAGCCATTGCATACTTTATGAGCTGGGGGATTAGGGTCATTAAGGTGGTGGTGGTGGGCTCTCTCTCTCTCATATGGGTAGAGTAGCAACAGTAGCAACAGTTGGTGCGCTTTCGGAGTTTTGGCCTTCTCGGACCGCAAAACGTTTAGCGCTAAGCCTCCCCCCCCCACCGGCAGCGAGCGGGTCTGCGGGCTCAATTATGTTTTTTTAGAAGAGTCAAGTGGGGATCGTGGGGGCTGGGCATGCCATCGATGAGTCACAGCTCACAGGTCACAGGGTTGAAGGTTCATTTGGAGTTTACGGGGGGTTTTCGGTTTTGGGTTTTGTGTTTTGTGTTTAGTTTTAGTTTCAGTTTCGGCTTGTTGTCCTTCTGCCTTCTGCCGCCTTTCGTTTGCCAAATTAGTTTCGGTCTAAGCTTTGGCAAGGACAAAAGTTTTATTTTTCGACC
>JAEIIU010055648.1:0-32488 GCA_018874675.1 Drosophila baimaii | reverse complement strand
GTAACAAATTATCTGCAAGGGTATATAAACTTCGGTTCCGCCCGAAGTTAGCTTTTCTTTCTTGTTATTGTTATGTTATGTTGGCTTTTGCATAAGTTTTTATTTTGTCTTTGTCATATTGCTAATAGCATTTTGTACTCGTTTTTGTAGGCCTTTTGTTGTTTGAGGGGTAATTTTTATTCATTTAAGAGAGATGTTGATACTACAATTTGAGATTTGCAATGGGAGTTCCTGAAATATTGGGCTATAGCTATTTTAGTTTTGGCATAGATGGACTTTTCACAATAGCAAAATCTCTTTAAATTATTTACATTAATTTAAGAGATACTTTAGCTGAATTTAAAATATTTTTTGTTGTAATTTTGAGAAATTAAAGTTTACACTCCACTTTTTTAAATCTTCTTTACACGAAAAATCGCAAAAATGTTGCATTTTTTTACTCAAAATACCCCTGTAACCCTTAAATGTTTCCAGAAAATGAGATTATTTACTGTATCATTTATTATATCTTCTAGAAGCTAGACAAATATTTTTGACAATACTTTTGTAATTAAGAAAAGAGCAATCAGTGCACAAAGCTGCAGAAATGTTTCATGTGCAGCAGTAAGATTTTAGAGTTTACTTTAAGATAACTAAGATAGTCCTCTATAATTCTAGGATATCTCAAAGATGTTGGCCAAAGTTCTATAGATTGTGTATAGCTGCCAAGCATAATAATACGTAAGGCTTAAAAAAGGGAAACAATCATTGTGTAAGAACTATTTTCACCTGCCTGATAAGATTTTTTGGGTTGGGTTAGAAGCTCTGAAAATCTCATTCACTTAAAATGCGTCTTTGACACGCCAATTTGAGACTTGAGCATTATGGGTGTGTGATTTTCTGGTGGCAACTTCTTCAAGAGATTGCAGCTACACTCCCGTTTGTGGCCACGCCTTAATGCAACATGCAGCAATGCTACCTCAAGCGTTCCATTTGACATTTATCATCCTTCAGGAACGCAGAATCAGCTGCACCAACGGACGGCCATCCCAGAAAACTCCACCTTCCTGGCACTCAATCTTCAACTGCTTGGCGTTGCAGCTTCCGCTTGTTGCTGCCACAACGGCAACATCCATTGCATGCTGCTCTCCCTTTCATTGAATACATTGCCAAACTATTTTTCAGCTAATATTAGACGTATTGTTGTTGCTGTTGCTGTTGCTGCTAATGTTTTTGTTGGTGTGGCTGGCATTTCCCCCGTTTATGCTTCAACGGCATTCCAGCAATTTGTCTGCATTTCTTTTAATTTTTTTTTGTATCAGCATTTTCACTCCAGTATTTTCTCCTACAGCCATTTGTTTTTGTTTTTTGCGCCAGTGCTTTTTGTTTTCCGCTGCTCGGCCCTTCGAGAATTTTCATCAGGTAATTTTGTGAATGGGTCGAAAAAAAAAATATATATACCAAATATAGAAGAGATTCTGTGACTAATTTACGAGATAGCCCTCCTTCATTCCAAGCAATGAACTTCCCGATTCCCACTAAATGGAAGACTTATTTATGGAATTGTCATAACATTATCTCTTCCTTCGGCGCTGGGCAATTAAAATTAATTGCTGGAATTTTGGTCTTCATTTTCTCCCTCTGAACTTTTCCCATAAAAATTGCCAGCGAATAGATTTAAATTAATTTTCTTGGCAATTTTCTTTCAACTCCAAGGCAACGCAACGACCAACAGACACACACACATCGGGGAAACAAAGCTTAAGCTTAGCTATTAATGATTAATTTTGCGACTTGGCTTGACTGGCTATGGTACACTGAGAGGAAAATATTATATTACAAATACTCCATCAAGCTAAATAAAAAGCATGAATTATGGTAAAGTCAATATGAGATAGTTTTCTTGAATAATAAATGGCAATAATTATCCTTATACTATTTATTATTCCTAAATATATATGTTTTAATTATGATACAATATTTTTAAAGCTGACAAGTTTTCATAAATTTGATTTGACTTCAAATCGAACTCTTAAAACCTTAGAAATAATTTTCCCAAGTGTGCAAAAAATCCCAGAGGAGGTGGGCCCCGAAGGTTTGAATAAAAGACTCGCATAAAAATTAAACATCAACGCGAAACGCAATCAACATTAAAAGTTTGCGAGGGAGCTCTTAGCTTACATTTTATTTACTTTCCCATAAAAGAGAAACGCACGGGAATAAACCGATAAGAACCCGCCTCGCAGCCCAAAAGTCGGACTCAAACGGGGAACTGGCTCCAGACTCCGTTGCTCTCACTCGCCGGGATCCACTCAAATGCGTTTCGCATAAAATGCGTTTTTATGGCCGTGACGAAAAAAGCGATCCTGATATCACACCCCGAACAGGCGGGGAAAAACCCGGCTTCACTTTCCCATCAACGCCATCATCAGCTCGTTTTCCTTGGGAAAAACTTTGGCGTTTTTTCTCCTTCTCCGAGGGGGGTGAAAGCGTGGCCAACATTGCCGCAATGATGTATTAATGGACGGTCACGTAAAGCTCATAAGATTTTTACAAGCAACCCTCGCCAGTCAGCCAGCCAGCCAGCTCTCAGCGAAATGGCCTTGGAGGTGGAGTCCATGGTGTCCATATATGGCATATATATATCTATACATATATAAGGGGGCATTTGAAGTACTCTATACACACATTCCTCGACTCTTTTACCCAGCTCTCCAAGTTGCTCATTGAGTGCTAATTAAGCAAAAATCCCGCCCCACAAACGAGGCCAAGTTGGCGCCATATACACAAAAAAAGATGCCACAACCCAACCAAGCACAGATTCAGATACAAATTCAGCTACAGCTACAGATAGATAGAGATACAGGCACAGATACACACAGGTCTCTGTGTGCTTTATTCTCTAAACAAATCAAATGCTGCCACGAAGGCATTCAATCAGTGGAGCTCACTCGCCGGCAATGTTGTTGTTATGAGGTGATAAAACAAGTTCATGTTGCATGGATCCCTTGGCTTCTGGCATCTTAGCCGATCGTTCCTTTTTTTGTTTTGTAAACTTTACAGATACGATCCCATGATTATTGGCCAATTAGCTGGCATCGGGTAAAGTTTCGATTTGAGATTGGATCATTCCAGTTAATGAATATTGATTCCAGAAAAAAAACAAGAAAAATTAATGGCATAAACAATGGGAATACAAACTCGCAGCCACACAAATCAAATGCATTTTTAAACATAAGTGGAAAATGGAAAATATCTACAGGGAGCTGCTATACCTTCTTGGCTAGGGGAATGTCGCACTCTGTTAACAAAGTGGGAAAGTTCTCTAAAAATACTGTTAGGAAAATATTTTCCCTAAGTTCATATCTGCCACAACATATACGGTTGGCAACCCAATTTGTTTGGCCACTTCCGTTCGTTGTTTCCACTCAGCACTCTCAGCCCTAAAAATCTAAGCCAAATAAATGACCAAACACAGCCGGAAAATTCGAATGTAAGGCTACACGGAGAGAAAATAATGGGAATGGGGACTCCGTTAAATTAAAAAAATATTTAACTTGAGTTTAGTGTTTTGATATTAATGAAAGCTAAACTGGATCAGTCATATTATGTAAAAATTAAACGGAAGCTCAGATATTTAAAAGAATAACATGGATAAAAAAGTCGGAGTTTAAGTTACCACAGAAAGTGCATTAGGATTTCCAACTACAAGTTCAGCATTAAATCTGACTTAAATTCGCGGGCTTGAGTCCGTCGGAAAATGTTTTAATATTGTTTAAATTTATTTAAGAATTATTTTTAATAATTTTACCTATAATAAACTATACTTATTTGTTTCATAAACATTGTACATGGAATTGAAATCTACTTACATAAACTATTTCATGTGCATTTGCTTACAAATAGAGAGTCGCCTTGTTTTTATCTTTTTTAGAATTGAACTGAAAAACTATGGTGACCACACAAAATTCGCTGGTTTTCTTGGCATATATTGCCAGTCGCCTGTCAACGCCAAGATGCGCTTAAGCATTATTAATTGTTTTCGAAATGAACTGTGCGCCATGATAATGAGCAGCGAAATATGCAACACAAATGCACAAATGGCTGCAAAAAAAAACAAAAAAAAAACGAAAAGAGTTTGATGCCCGCAATGGAGGGGGCGAAGGGAAGCTGGCGGAGATCGACCAGTCACACATCCATTGGCATCTGCTGTATGCTATATGCAGCTCTGTTGGCCAGAAAGGCAATTTTGCATAATTTCCGAAACACATGTTGCCTTCAATCATGCGAGAAAAAGCAGCTTCAATGGGGAGAAAGGGATACTATATGTATGAGGAGGAGGAGGCACAGAGGGATATGGTGAAGCGCCCTGAGGGCACATAGACAAATTGACTGACTGACTGACTGAGTAACTGAATAACTGACTAACTGGCTGGCTGCTTGGCTGCTTGGCTGCTTGACTGCATCCGACTGCCTGCCCCATGCCCCTGGTTGCAAAGGGGAAACTGCGACTGGCAGCAGGGAGTCAAGAGTGAAAATGTAGCGGAAAACATTTTAATACTAATTACAAAGAATTTGTGCCGCCGCCGTTCAGCCACTTTTACTTTTTGCACTTCAATTTTTGTTATATTTTTTTTTATTTTGCAAAAGATACCCTAACCAAGGAATGTCAGTTTATTGCGTTTTGAGATAGTTCTTAAATAATACGTTTATATTAATCTTAATTATTACAAGCTAAGTATATATGAAAATATTGATAATCTTATACTAATTAAATCCGAAAAGATCCATAGAGTATTCAGGAAAAGGCATTAAGAGTTGGTTTTTTACCATTACATTTACAGTTTCGCGGAGAGATAAAGTCCGGGTTAAGAAAATTTGGCTTAATTCCTTGACAATGTGACGGTTAAAATTGACAGGACCTGAGACTCCCTATTAAATATTTTTCGGCTCGGTAAAAATACAGTTGTTCTCAGAAAGAAAGGAAGGTAACAAACAGTTTTGCTTAACGGAAAGTTTATCTGGTGGTTAACTTTTTCGCTCGGATAGCTGTAGGAGACAGTGAGGCAGTGAGTGGCATTGAGGGTTACGAAGAATATTATCATCCCTTTACACTTTGATTAGTTAAATGATTTTATTTTTGCTATTTTAAAAATCTAAGATCAACCTTTAACCTTTAAGCTTGTTGCCAATAAAGTGCATTAAAAATTCGCTGATTAACTGCATTTTTCCCACAATTCACTCTCGCTTTCTGGGCCATCCGTGGTAACATACTCTGCAATGCCGCTTCAGCTCGTGGCCCGGCTCTCGTTGCCCGGCTCCAAGAGTCGTGTTGCCCCCTTTGGATTTTTTTTCGATTTCCGAAAATAAATGTTAGCGCATCGCCTGCGGCACAGGACTGCGTTTTAATTGGAAAACACAGAGAGCCGAAAGTGGAGTTCCCAGCTCGCAAGCAGCACCAGCTGTTGGATTTCGTATCTTTCTCTCCTTTTTTTTTGTTTTTGCTTTTTGGAACCTCGAAGGCGGCGGTAAAATCGCTTTAATCAAATCGTTTTATGACAGCGCAGAAAAGCGGAAAAGGCTGGGAAGCCTGAAAAGCCGACAAATGACACACAGACAGTCACAAAAGACACATGAACGTCATTAAGTAAACAATTGTGTGCGTGTGTGTGCCCCATGCGGGTGGCAGGTGAGTTTTCCCAGTTTGACATTAAACGCGTGTTAATTTCATTTAATTTGGTCCGTGATTCGCCTCCAAAAGAAGGAGGAGGAGGAAGAGGAGGAAGAGGAGCGTTGGGCAGGGGGAGAACTCAGTTCAGGCATTTACGGTAAACGACCCGTCCGTGTTTCTGTCCATCCATCAACGCCCCGATCGCTCGCTGCTCGCTGCTCTGAATTTTCCCCCTTCCCCACCCCAACTGCATTTGTCAATCAGCGTTGCTGGGCAGAGTTTTCCCTCTCGGTCTGCGGTATTTTCCCTCATTTTCCACGCCTTTGCGTGGACTGACATTCAAGGTCCATCATCTGCTATTTTGCTCTTGAATTTCGCCTGTGCAAAGTGAGATTTTTTTTTGGGGGCGGGGAACCCCAAATATAGTTTGTGTGTGGAGTGGAGAGTGGAGAGATCCGGCGCACATCGCTTTGTCAAGTGGATATTTATGTTTCCATAGCTGTGTGATCTCTGGAAAACCCGAGATGTCAAGTGGGTGGTGGTGGTGGTGGTGTGGTTAAATGATTTGTGTGGATGGGCTAACAAGTGATACCAGCTAATAGAAAAGCTCTTGGGTTCTGAGTGGGTTGGGATATGGGGGCTAGGGATGGGAGAAACAATAAGGAAATAAGGAAAATAATAAGGGCTATATATACATCGATAGTTTATTTATCGTCAGTTTAACTTTGCGATATATTTACGATTAATCTATACTCTATACTTATAAATCAAACTGTTCCAAAAAAGAGCCAAGATGACTTTTAACTTTGTTGAAGATAAATATAAAGGACTTTTAAAACTTTTAGTTTTAGGGATGTTTTAAATGTAGTCACTAAAGAAGTACAAATAAAATTCATTACATTTTCGGATATTGGTTCGATATTATCGATATCGATATCTTAATGTTAAATTCGATATTTTTCAATATTTAAAATTTCGATATATCAAAATGTACGATATTTTTGATCTTATATTGAGTGCGATATTTTTGTAGATACATCATATCTCTCGATAAATGCATGTACATCTCTAATAGAGATTGTTGATGGATTTATCTGCATTATAAGAATATTTATAAAATTGGGTTGTAGGCTTTTTAGTGTTGTAATTGTGATTAATATTTAATTCCTTTTAAAAAATATTAACATATCATCTAACCCAGATTTTTTCACACATAACTACATATTATTATAATATACTTTTAATAAACTCTCAAAGTATTTTCCCTCTACTAATTTCACGAATTACTGTCACTGATTTTCTCACAGTTCTGATTACTCATTTTCCATTTTTCCCGACTGCTTGCTTTCCTGCTGACTAACCATCTTCTCGAGTCTAGATCCCGCAGATTACTCCCCTGCCTCAAAGGCAAGCATATCCATTTCATTTTTCCCCTCAAAAGCCACCACAAATTGAATTAAAATACCAAACATGTTTGTTTTTTCGGGGCAGCATTTAATGAAGATGTCGCTGACATCGTCGGCGGCTTCTTTACACAGCTCCTGGTTTTTCTCTCTCTCCTCTCCCCAGATACTCCTCATTTCCATAACTGTTTTCGGTTGTCTGATTTTTCTGGCTTTTGTTTTGTTTTCATGTCGCCGCCGCCGATGTCGGCATATAGCTTCATATCTACGTTCAGGGTCAGATTGCCAATTTATATCGATCTGGAGGGGGGAGGGGCAGGAGAAATGCCCATTAACACCTACGACGCATCCACTCTTCGGCAAGTGCATCAAGCGGTTACCACTTGGTCACACCTCTGGAGCACCCATTCGAGATGAAAGCAAATAAACCCGGGGCGGTGGCAGCGGCGACGGCACAGGCTTGAGCCACGAGAGTATTTGGCCTGAAGTTGGCCCCAAGCTGGAGGAGCATCAATTAGGTTTAAAGACCCCGCCAACGACGTTTGACGGCATGCCATGACTCTCGTCGCTAATTTGCGCAAATTATGTGCCGGGCCTCTTAAAGTACCGCAAAGTGAGTGAGTGCCGGGCCAGCAGCCGCCCAGCGACACGGCAACCTGGCAACCCGGCAATCCCCGCCAGGAACCAACCATCCAAAACTCCAATTATGTCAACAGCAACCGCGCAGCAGGCGCAGCAGGCGCAACATCAAAGCCCAGCCAGCCGTCTTGTCTTATTTCACCTCACCTTGCCAGGGCTTGGGAAAGCAGAAAGCCGGGAAAGCGGGGAAAAGTGCATCGGATGCCGGCACGCGGGCAACATGTTGCTGCGGGGAGGGGAGGGGGGTGCAGGTTGCAGCAACATTTTTTCGGTGACAATCCGAGGGAGAGAAGATCTATAGCCCCTGGGAGGTGTCGCATAAGGAATACCCTTTAAAATATTACGTTCTATTTTGTTGAGAAGGAAAAGTTAAATAATATACAGTAGAGTCCGGTTATAGCGACTTTCAAGGGACCGTCGTTATATCCGGAAGACGCACTAACCGGAAGAAACAAAATAAATTTGTTTTGTTTATTTTATGATTGCCATGCTCATAATAGGTTTTAAAAAAAATAATAATTTTTTTAATTTTTTTATGGGGACCAACCAAGCCGTCGTAATAACCGGACGGACGCTATAAGCGGAGTCGTTATAACCGGATTCTACTGTAAATTCATAGAACAGAATTTAAAATTTCAGTTCAGGATTTTTGATTGAAATATAAATTGGATCTATGTGAAAGGTGTGAATCTTGCAACTTTAAATAGGTTTAACATTAATTTCACTTTACTGCTTGGGGCCAGAAAATCAGAATATTTTAGTATAGTTATGCATTATTTCATTAGCTTAGAGATTATATTTTACCTTTTTAATATTATAAAAATTATAATATTCATATTATCTTTAAGACAAAATAATGTTTAGTAGCTTTTACCATTTATAATAAATGTTTAAGATAATTTTTTAATATTCTAATAAGTATTAGTCTCACACATAAAATATTTAAAGAAATTATTGGCTTATCGATCCTGTATCGATATCTGATGCTAAGGCCAATATATAAATCGATATTTCAGTGTTGCTATAAGTTGATATTCTGTTTTTTATATCAAACTCTGCTAAAGAAGGGCTTAAGCTTAATTCTAGTTATTATTGAAAAAATGTGGTTGTAAAGAAAATAAATTAATTTCAATTTATATTAAGTTATAGATTTTATTCAGTAAAAAATTATACATCAATGAAATAACCTTTTCGAATATTTGTCAAATATTATTATTATATGTGATATTTTAATAAGATTTCAAAATTCGATTTTTCAAACTGTACGATATTTTCAATATGATATAGAGCCCGATATTTCACTCAATGTATTATATTATATTATTATTATATATTATATATTATTATATATTTCCTGTCGACCTACATCCCTAATTTAGAGTTTATATCCCAAGTATGCGGATATTTCGCAATAGAACAAAAACATTTCACAAAAAAACCTTTGTTGTTTTAGAGAAGGAAACCCTAACTCCTTTTAATTTAATTATCCAATTAATTACCGATTGCTTTTATAAGCATCTCCCATTCCGCCCAACCCTTGCTCCATATCCAAGTCCCCCCCAATACATCCTATTACAAATATTTTCCTATGAAAACAAAATAATCTCCACAACTCTCAAAACGCTTGCGAAAGCTATCATAACCTGAGCCAAGGGGTTAAGTAAACAGAAACGTCAACGCTTTGTAGGTTAAACCGTTTAAGCAGGATGTGTGTGTGTGTGGTGTGTGTTGTGTGGAGTGGGTTTCTGTCGAGGATTACGATATGTGACTGCAATCGGGAGACTGCGTGTGGCAAAACGCTAAACGCTCTGGTCCCCCCTTTGATCTCTACACCCCCCCTGAAACGCTTTGATGTGCGGTGCGTGCCTCAAGGTCCACAAAAACTTCAAGGTCCCAACTGCGGGTCCGTGTATCCGTGTATCTACATCTATGCTGTTTCCGCATCTGTGTGTGTGGTTGTGTGTGTGTGTGTGTGTGGAAATTTGTTGTTTGTCTTTGATGCAACTTCCTCAATGCGCTGCCAAACGAGGGGAAAGAATGGGGAAAAACTTTGGTCCAGAGACAGAAACAGAGACAGTTAAAAAGATGGCCAAAACGATGGTTGGGAAAGCGGGGGCACACACACACACACACATACACACACCACACAGAGATCAAAGGCAACTCGAAAAGCCATCACGCTTTTAGACACACGACGAAAACACGGCACAAACTCCAAGAAATGAAATAAAAGCGTGGCAGCGGAGAGCAGAATCAACCGCATATTGCACTTGGCTGCCATCTAAAACAGCCTTTGTAAATGCACTGCAAAAAATGCCAACCATAATTTCATTAACATAAATTCTATGGCTAAAATAAGCTCTCAAAAAAATATTGTATTTAAATATAAATTAAATTTTAATCGAGGAACTGTATATGTTTTAAATAATTAAATAAATTAAAGAGATGTATGCTGAATTCTCTTTTAATTGTAATAATTTTTTCTAGAGAAACCTTTTCTCCAAAAACTATCCGAAACTCTGCTTAATATTTCTCAAAGTGTTTATGTGCATTTGTATCTGTATCTGCATCTGCTCCTCAGAGTTTGTCTTACTTTTTACACCTTTAAAAATGTGTTTTGTTGTTTGATTTTAGGCTTCACGCTTGAATTGCTTTTTGTATTCAACATCGAGAGCTGCCTGCCGCCTGTGATTTGTTTAAGTCATTTGGATGATTTTCTTTACGCACTTTCCGATGATGATTACATGAAAATGCGTTTTTATGTCATGGGAATGTCGGCATCGACAGGCAGGCAGGCGGCCTGTCCCTCCCGACAGCATCCTATTGTTGCAACCCTCGGAAATGCAGTTTCTTTTTTGGGCTGTTCATCATCGGGACTTTTATTGGATTCTTCCAGTTCCAGTTTGAGTTTCAGTTTCAGTTTCAGTTCCATCATGGCCAATTTATGAGTCGATCTCCGCTTTTGTGTTCGCCCTCGTCTGGCAGCTGCTTTTTGTTTAAACTTTTATGGCGCAGCTTTAGCTTTTCCTTTTGCCCCGGCTTTCATCGTCAACAACAAAAGGACATTCGGAATAAAGGAATTTACCCAAAACGGGGGAAAAACTTATTCACAGCAGAAGACGAAAACTGAACCCCAGTTTATCATTAAGAGACAAAAAACCACAGCAACGGAAATGCCATCAGGAGTCGGAGGAATAAAAAAAAAAACGATGTCGAGAAGTCCAAGTGGAGAGACAACGGCCTCATAAAACGCAGCCATCAAAAACGACAAAATTAAAAAGTTCAAATGGCAAATGGCAGGCAAAATTGTTAGCAGTAAAATTACTGAAGAAAACTCCACGGGAAAAAATATATGTGTTCCATAGACAACGAAGTGGAAATGCTTTAACCGCGAAAAAGCACATAGAAATGCGATCTATTTTCCTGCTTTTGGAATATTCCATAGTCGTTGCAAAGAGTTATTTATTAAGGTAATCATTGGAAAAATATACGCGTGTGGTATTCTCTATTGGATAGCTGATATATTGGCTCATCAGGCTGTGGAATTTTTGAGAATAAAAATTTCTACCAATGAAACATTACCTCAAGGAATGCATTTAATGTTAAGACATTTCCTATGTGGCAGCAATAAAATGTTTAAGTAATAGCAGGCATTGCTTGTTGGTTTAAAAAATATTTGAATTTTTTGGGAATTAATTGGGTTAATAAATTCATTTTAAAAATCATATAAATTTACATAACACTTGCATTTATTATTTATTAATTTTTAATAAATTATAGGTATGAAGAGTTCACCCCATAATAATAATCTGAAAAATGAAATAACTCTGACATTTATTGACGCAGAAAAAATATATAAAGAACTGCAGTAGGGTGAGAAGTTAATGCCCAAAAATTAAATTTAATTTTGTGGATACAAGTACAACAAGCTAGAAATCTCCCAGCTGCTGCTCTTTATTCCCAAAATCTACGACCTCAAATCTCCTTGCCATTACCAAATCTCAAGCTCCAGACCCGTCCATTGTCGTCGTATTGAGACAAATAAATTTTCAGATGGTGGTGCCACATGGCGATGCCAACTGCAGTAGTCGTCGCAGATTTTCCCTGGATATTTTTAATTTTGCGGCAAGAATAAAAAACAAAACTTTGGCCATAATCGTTATCGTTATCGTCATCAGCGTCGCCAGTATTCCCCCCGAAGGAAAAGAACACCAGGAGTTGACCATAATTTGCGGCCAAAACAAAGGCTTTTCTTGTGTTTCTCGGAAATTAACATTTTTATGCTTCCGCCAGGGAGAAAAGCTTCATGCTCTCAACTCCTTTTCACACAGAGATGATATAGTCGGAAAGTTTTCCATCCATTCGCAACAATGGCAACTTGCATTCGCAGTTGTTGAACATTGAAGTTGTCCAATGAAGTAAGGACATGAAAGCCGGCACACAAAAGGAGCAGGAGGGGGTTGAGGAGGTGAGGAGGCCGAGGCCAAGGCAGGCATCCAAGGAAACGGTAAGTAAGTTTTAATTACTCCTTGACAAATATTTAACTTTGGGAGTTGCCAAAAAGGGGGGAGCAACGAAGGGAGCAAAGGGAGGGACTTTGTCTTACGCACAATTAACCAGATTTTTGCCGCTTGCCAGGCAAATGAAATCACAGAAGGACAAAGGCAGCAGTCAGTCAGTCGTCTGGGTTCCGGATTCGCATTTTGGTGGGGTTGTAACAACATAATTCTGCGCCGTATAATGTCATAAATGTCTGTTAAACAAAATAACAACAAAAACGACGACAACTGAACAACGGATATCTGAGGAAGGAGAACGGAGCAGGGAGCAGGGAGCAGGGAGCAGGGAGCAAGGAGCACTGAGAACGGAGACGCAGACTGTCAAACATTATTACATTATTTGCCTTTTGCCTTCGGGACCCCGTCAAAATGCTGAAATTGAAACCAACCCCGTGGCTTCCTCATCATTCGGCGGGAATTTCTGGTTCTTGTATTACTCTCAACGCACGGATCAACCCTGACATGGGAGATTAATTGCGCCAGGCCTTTTTTGCCTCTTCGATGCGGAGGGAACTTCATCATCGAGTGCCCCCTGACGGCAATTATTAAATTTTCATTACATCCCCTAATCAGCGTTTTGTATTATATTTTGTATATTGATTGTGTACCCTTTTGCCCTTCTTCACATCTTGATTTCTCACTGGATCGGGCAAATTGTGCTGAGAGTCGCGGCGGGTTGAGGAGAGTCGAGTCGGTGAAGGGGGTTAGTCAGGCGAATTGCCATATTAGCAAAATGGTTTAAGCAGGTGTTGAAGTGCCTTTCAAATGGATTTTGTGGAATTCATTTAAATAATAATCAAATTGGTTGCCAGATTTGGATGTGTGCTTAAACGATTTAATTGGAAAATCAGAGGCAATTACTGGGAAAGCAATTTTTAGGGGCTAAAATGTAATATTTAGGCTTAAAAATGTTTCTAATTACATTTGGAAATATTAAGGTAATGAAGGTTATTTGATTTTGGGAATAAATAATTGAGGTCGCTCGAAGAACATATGTATTTAACAAAACTTGACAGAAGTGATAAGTTTTAAGATAATTACTGACCTTTAAAATATGCAAAATGTTCCTTTAAAATAACTTGTCTTTTTCTAAAATTTATTAATTTCGGAGAGTTTTTATTATTTAATTTAAGTGTTGCAAAATTTAAGTTCATAATTGTAATGTTTTTATGTAGATAAACATAAATACAATGCTCTCTTTAAATAATAATATTTGAAGCATTTTAAAATTGTAAGGCCTTTTCCCCAAATTAGAAAGGAAATAAGGTCTAGATCTACAGGAAGCTAAATTTTAAATAATTTGCATAAGTTCAAGGAAGTACAAATAAGTGATTTTAAAGTGAAATAAATTGTAAATTGTAAATTGTGTTTACAGTATGCAGCTCTTAAACACATTCCAGCCATAATTTGCATTACCAAATTAAGCCAAATCAAAGCAAATTCATTAAACCACAAATGCAATTTACCAATTTCTTGCCTTCGCATTAATACCTTGCAAATTACGCGGTTGGTCTTGAGCAACTTCAAGTGTTGACTTGACTTTTGCGATTCGTGCTGACATTTCGAATCAATAAAGTCGCACTTTGCACTCCACCAGGCACGGCACCTGCTCGCAGATATTTTCCACGAGGGGGGGACAAGAGGGTAATATGGAAGACACACACACACGCATTACCCATCCAATCCAGTTTAATGGCAAATAACAAACGTTGTCTTTGCTCAAATAAGCCGATTAATTGTAATCAAGCGGCTGGGTATTCCTATTCCCATTCCCATTCCCAACTCCAAGTGCCAGAAGGAACTGGAGACCTGGATGGTGTCCGGATGGATGGGATCCCCTGTCTATCGATTTCTGTCTCGTCTAGTCAGTTGGGTCAATGCATGTGCCTCGCAAGGAAATAAATACAAAACGAGGCAAAGGCAAAAATAAGTGAAACACTTTCTACCCCAGGCAAGGGCTTCAAGCAAAGAGAGAGAGAAGGCTCCACCTAGCCGGAGTTTTGTTTAATAAAAAGAATTGCCAGTTGCGGAGAAGGCTTCAAACAATACACTAAGCGAAAGTTCTGGAAAAACAGGAAGATAATAATAATAAGTAAGAAAATAAATAAATAAACAGGAAGATAAAGAAAACTATTGTCTTTTTTTAAAGTAGTTAAAGATTTCAATGATTTTACCAGAGCTAAAAAAAAGATTTTATAGTTTTTCTAAGCAATAAAAAACCTATAAATAATATAGTTTCCATAAAAACTCAAATTTATCTGCCAAGTGTCATCGATGACAGCAAAAGTTCTATTGATTTTCTGGTGTTTACCAATATTGACAGCTGTTTTTCCATTAAATAGGTTGTCAATTTAAGTACATTTTGGTTTTTAATTACAAATCTACCTTTGCAAGCTGGTTTTAAGGATATATAGAATATTTCCCATAATAAAAACACATAGCTTAGTAAAAACAGAGAGGAATCACTTTAGTTTTCGCCCAAATTTATATTATTTAAACCTTTTTTTCACTATGCAAAATTAGTTTATTAAAATCCTTAATGCAAGTGGTAAGAAATGAATAAAAATATCTTTAGTTGGAAGCAGTTTGCCAGTGTACAATCTCATCCCTCTTGTGGCAAGGATATTATGGGGGTTTTCCCCTTTTTGTTGGGTGGTTTTGTAATGACAAATAATAACTGGTGGCCCTGCCGGTTAGCCCCTTCCCTGGCCCTTTTGCACCCCGACCCTGCCTGCCACTGCTGCTGCTGCCTGCTCCCCTGTCAGTGGGCAAATTAATGGTGAAGTGTAAGTAAAATTTACGCTCTGCCACCGCCGCCGCTGTTCGCATCTGCTAATAATCATAAAAAGGCGGCTAGCAGCATTTTGACAACCGACAAACCCCCACAAATGCAGCACCCCCATTCAGAATGTTTTGGCTGACAGCCGCAGAATAAAGCAAACGCCGGCTGAAAGGCAAAGGAGCAGCAGCCGCAAACAAAGCCAATATAAATAATTTAACTTTATTGTTTAAAACCCAACCACAGCGTCTGCTTTGGATTTATATTTATGTTGCATTGCAGCTGATTAGCAGCTCGAAGGGGGAAGGAGGAGGAGGAGGTGGCAGTGCCAAAAGGGTTTCTTCTTGGTGCCGACTGTTGCACATTTCGCTGGGTATATTTATTTATTTGGGCAACTTACTTGCCCCAAGATCAAAAGCATATCTCCGGAATGGTAATCGATCGATTCGTGGAAGACCCAGGAAGTGCCTACTCCATAAAAAGTCTGGGAATAAGAGGAGATCAGTGAACTTTTTCTAAGGAGAACATTTGTATACGTTTTCTTAAGAAGAGGAATTGCACAAATTTGATTTTCACTTCACAAATTTAAATACATAATTCCAAATAATAGTTCAATAGGAAAACTGTATTTTTACTAAATCTACACCTTAAATTTCATGCCTTAATATACAAAAGAATCTTCGAAATGCTTCTCGAACATAATTATGTTTTAATTAAAAGCCCCCCTTCCGCATGTCTGGCTTTTCAAGGCAAGGCCCTTCAATTTACCTAATTACCAACATCTGACTTACTCTAGCCAATAAGCTCTTGATTTTTATGTAATCAAAGTTCATGGAGGGTGAGGCTGGTCGTTCGAGGAAATCAAAATCGACCGAATCAGAGTTCACTTCATGGGTTAAACACGAGCTCGCATATAGGCATGTTTTAATAATTGCAGACACAGAGATATTAATTGTGAACGCTGATTGTTCGCTCAACTGGAGGAGTTGGGGCTCCACAAAAAAAGCCATCAGAAAGCGCCCATAAAATGCCGCGACTGCAGCAGATATGTTCGTAGGACAAAACAATTTGATGGCTTGACGGAGAGAGATCTCCATCAATTGATAAGATTTCAGTTCAATTAAGATGGTTTTTCGCAGATGGGGAATAGCTATGTGTAGACTCACTTGTAATGGCCCTGCTGCATATCCATGTTGCTGGTGCTGCTGGACGGGAGGCCCATTCCCATTCCCATGCCTGCAGCTCCGGCTCCGACTCCACCAAGCATGGTTCCGCCATATCCTAGATTTCCAGGTAATCCCTTGCCACCACCGGGCACGATAATTCCCAAGTTCGCCAGGCCGGCCAGTGCATGTCCATGGGGATGTGAGCCCATATTACCGCCACCGTGATTGTGGGACGAAGGCAGGCCCATTCCGTTGCCAGGAAGAACTCCTCCGCCGCCGCCGAGTCCTACTCCCGAGTGCCAGGGGCCTCCAACCGCAGGAACGCCACCGCCCATGCCGCCGACGATCGATGGAGCACTCGATGTGCTGCTGCTGCCCAGTTGATTGATCATGGATCCGCCACCCGGGGAGCTCTGCACCACCTGACCAGCACCGCTGTTTCCCATCAGAGTGTTCAGTATCGTGCTGTTTATATTCCCATTGTTCAGATTGTGACTCTGGCTCTGGTGCAGCTGATGTTGCTGGTGCTGCTGCTGGTGGTGGATGACAGGATTGCTGCTGCTGTCCAGGTCACCGTTTTGGCCAACCATCAACAGCTGATCCTCGTTCCGCACCTGGCCGTAACTCAGGTGAACGAGGAACATTAGCACAAATACTCCCATGGTCGATGGCATTTTGAACTGATTTTATTTGCTGTCTTGAATATTTGTTGTTGAAGCGGCTGTTGTTGTTGTTGTTGTTGTTGTTGTTGTTGAATTGTTGTTGATTTTTCTAAATGCGTTCTCTATAGTCTACTTTTTGGCGTGATATATTGTGGATGCTTGGTGGTGGTAAGTACTTGTGTAGTTAATAAATTACTATATGCTAGGGTTCTACTTCGTACAATATTTGTTGTTACTTTAGAGTTATAATTAATTTTACGATTTGTATGCTTGTCAAAATTGTTTCGGTTAATAGAAAAATTGTT
Organism: Drosophila baimaii; assembly: GCA_018874675.1. Classification (NCBI taxonomy): domain Eukaryota; kingdom Metazoa; phylum Arthropoda; class Insecta; order Diptera; family Drosophilidae; genus Drosophila; species Drosophila baimaii. The sequence goes on along the minus strand of JAEIIU010055648.1, from coordinate 15,325 downwards.
AAGTTGCCGTATAAAAATTGTTTAAAATTCTATTCTAAGCTTTTTGTTTGTTATATATTTTCGTTTGAGATTATGTATTTTTTGATAGTTGCATGAATTTTGTTTCTTTTTTTCTTGTTTTTTGTAACTTATTTTGGACTGCTTAATACTTTTCGTTTGATTTCCACTTGGCTTTTTCCCCCGGGGACTTTACATTTTTTGTTTTTCTAGCTTGTTAGTGGAGTGAATTGATTAAAAATTTTTTGTATTTTCACATTGGCACTTCAAACGTTTCTCTTCTTGTGTTATTTCAGCGGCCGAAGATGATTTATTTGCTTTAGCGATGTGCGTTTTGTGGCTATGTGTTTTCCTACGCCTTTTTTCCTGGGAATACCACCGAGCACCGATTCCCGATCGAGAGGAGCGCTAGATCAAAAGGCGATCGATCCCGGGCACTATATGTATTTTTTTTCCGACGATCGAGCAGCGTATCAAAAGGTAACGAAACTAGTTTCAATGTTGCTGCTGCTGCTGCTGGTGCATGTTGCATTCACCGCCAGCGACGCCGTCGCCAGTGCCTCTTTACACCGCCGATCCATCCATCTGGGCAGCTTAACTTTAGGGGTTTTCCGAGGTTTCCGATGCACATGAAAGTGAGCCGCCACGCATTTAGTTAATTTTCTCGTGGGCCGGCCGGCCGGCCACTCGCCATAAGCCCGGAGCACAGATCGCGGATGGGATCACACTTCGAGTAAATATTTTATTCTTATTTAATTATTTTTAATTTTCTTTAAAGCCCTTTTTGGGATGCCAATAGTTTTTCACACTTTCCCAACTTGTGAGTTCGCGGGAGTTTTCGGAATCTCAGATTTTATATTTCGCTTTGCTCCGCGCCACACGTGCGTCCATCAGCTCGTTCGGCACTCGACTGAATCATCGACAGGCGAGGCGACTTCGTGTGCTGCCACTGCCACTGCCGATGGTGTTGCCGCTGCTGCTGCTGCTGCTGCCTGCCTCTTTTGGTGGCTGTTCTGATAGGCAAACGCGGTCGTCGTGGATGAAGGCGAGGGCCCGAAATGCGTGCGCAGCCAGTGGCAAGCTTGCAACAACATTTGGCTTCTTGTTCGCAGGGCGATTTGTCGCCAATTGATCGCCGTCACAATATATAGACAGCACTTCATTAATTATGGCGACAAGTTGTCAGCTGGAATTGCTCTGTGATCCGTGATCCGTGGATCCGAGGCTAATTGGCGGTCAGGGAGGTATGAGGTATGTACCTCCCTGGGCCAGTCACTTGTTCCCGGCAGCTACCGCGCACTCGCCGGGCACTTAGTTTATCTTTTTTCCCTCAGATAAACCACGGTTTGGTTTGCCGAGGTTTTTCCTTGTTTGCTCGCTCGGTCCATCCATCAGTCAGTATTTCAATCTTGCAGACACTTTTTTTTCTCCGCGGCTTATCCATCCGGGTACACAGCGAGAAAGTATTGTCGGATTCTAAGGGGGAAATATATGAATTTTAAGGGGAATATTGTGCAGTTCAAGTTTGTCAAATAATATAGGATTTAATGCCACAATTTGCTTATAAATTAAAGCAAGAAACTGTAGAAATATACTTCATATAAAAAATAATACTTTATGTTTTTTATTTCTATTAAATCTTTTAATTAATAAATTCGTTATTACTTTTTTAAAATTCAAAGTAAGAGATAATATGTTTATATTAAAGCTTAATTACTAAAAGGTAAAAGTTATGTGTCCAAAATCTTCCCGAATTCTGACTTGGGAATTCTAAGCTTAAAATTAACCACCAAATATCCCAAAAAAAGCCCCATTTAATTTTTTAAGCTCCCATTCGAAGACCAACTTACCTATTTCTAGGATTTACTCACCCAGGATATTTTCTTTACGTAAATTGCATACCTACTTATTCTTTCAGTGTAGGAAACTCACCTTTTTCCACTTGTCTTCAACTCTAGTTGTTTGTTATTTACCTTTTTTTTTCTCTTACTCTCCCAGGCTCAAGACACACACACAACGCATTCCCGAAAGGGCAAGGCACTCCTCGCACTATGAGGCAAAAACATTTTTTTAGCTACAACTTTTGACCCAAAACCCTTAAGATACCCCTGCCAGAGAGTGGGTTTACTCCTCTCCTCTCCTCTCTCTTACCTGACCGGTTGGCTATCCGATATTTGCACAAGCTAATTACAAAAACAACAGCGGAAAGAAAATCTATCGTTTGGTTTGTCTATTTGTCCAAACATTTGTCAATTTCATTGAGCTCTGACCAGGCATATTTCCACCATCGATCGCAGGGGCGGCAATCCCGCTTTGATCGTTCATCGCCGTCGACTGTTTTTTGGTTCAATTAAGATTCATTTTAACGCTCCAAGGAGGCGGGAGCGAGAGGCCAGTATGCCATAGATACATATACACACATATATATATATATATATATTGTGTGGCATGATTGTTCGTTCCCGGCGTTTATCTAATTTACTTTTACTTACACTTACACTCCCAAGTACAAGCGCCCCCCGATCCCCAAAAAACGAAAAAGAAAAAGATAAGTATCTGTCCGAATGGGAATGGGAATCGGCCTGAGACTGGGACACACAGAAAAGTCGCGGCTCGAGAATCGGAGAAACGGAGCTGACCAGTTTTATTGGCTTGACAATGGGCCCGTGTCTCTTGGCGGAGCGTGAGAGAGAGAAGGTGAGGGAATCGCTGTTCAAGTGCCTTTTCATTGCGGCACTTTGGGCACTGGGCATCGGGAGGAGGCAAGGAGACGGCGTCTATAATCTCAGCCCCTGGGTCTTCATTCTAATGGTTTCTAATGAACTACTTAAGCCGCTGATATGGAAGTGATTGACGATGATTCGGCGGTGGCATGATGATCTGGTAATCTCATCGCCGAAGTGCTGTCAATACACCCAGATATAGATCTGAAATACTAGCCATCGCCCCAAGGGGATTATGCGCGGGTTGAGTCACTTGAGGGTTTGCACAAGTAGCTAATGAAAACATTAGTTTATTGGCTGGATTATCTTCGGGGGTTTTTATTAGATATTTTTCATTTTGATATATTTAAAAAAAACTAGCTTAAAATATTATCTCAATTGTATTTATTAACATAACATCAATGTTTGGGTTCAACCTTCTTGTACATTCGACTTTTCTTGCCAAGGTAATGGTTAAAAACTTAAAAGAGACTCCCACGCGGTTGTAACTGTATTTGGAGAGATGAAATACGAAGCTCTCTCAGAGTCCTTAGCTTCACAACCCTCTCTTTTGCGAGCAATAGAGAAGAAGAGAGCACACACATTTATGCATGTGCTAAATATCGTTCCGCAAAGTAAGCAGAGTCAAGAGACCGAATTCTGTTCTCGTTTAATCGAGAGAGATTATTTGACTTAATTTCGCAAAAGAGATTATTTACAACCCTTAAGAATTAACACATTTCTACAGTTAAAACATACTAAGTAATTTAAAAAATTTAGATAAAAGAAGACCCAAGGCTTCGTCTGACCTTTTACTTGATTTGAAAGTAATTATGCTTTGCAAAATATTAACCCTTTAGGCAACCCAAAAAACAGTTTAGTTTCCTCCTCCCCCATTGGGAATGTTTAATGTAGCGTAAAATTACAATGTCAAAACAATTTCTGTGCAAATCAAACACCCCGCCTCCCCCGTAAAAACAACGCCCCATCTAATGTGACAATGGCATGACTGCGGTCCATTTTGGGCTCTTGGCTAATTGTCGCCGACAAAATAGAGAGCCCTTTGAAGTGGCAACACTCCACTCTAAACTGTTGTAAAGCATTTCCTGTGTGTTTCTCTAACTGCCAGCAGAGAAATTTTCACTTCTTCCGAAGTTTTTGTGTTTATGGAAAACAAATTTTTTCGTCTGGAGGAGAAAAAAACATGCACACGTAAATCAAACACTTGCCAAGCTTTTTGGGCAGCAAGTCTAAACATTTTTACAGACACCTGCCACAAAATGACGTCTTGTTTTTCGTTTGTTGGCCCAAATCGCTCACTCATCTCAAGTGGTCAGCCAGCAATCTTTAATTCTGGGTGCTACTGCTCTCTCTATCTCTCTCTCTCTCTTTCTCTCTGAGAACTCCCCGAAAAGCCTAATTGGCCAAGGGGCGCCACCCAGATGCAGTTATTAAGATTATGACTGCGAGCACTTCAAAGTACGATCTACTTCAAAGGAGTGCGCTAGGTAAACGACACTATCTGCGGTAGAGCTGCGAATTTGTCCTTTTTTTTGGATAGATTTGGTTTTTAATTTGTTAAGATTGTAGATTAAATTGTTTAAAAGTTACCTTGTTGTTTAGATTGCAGATTAAATTGTTTAAAAGTTATCTTGTTGTTAAGATTGTAGATTAAATTGTTTAAAAGTTACCTTGTGGCAATTAGTTTTTTATTTGTCATTAGCAAAAAGAAATATTTCTGTAAATTCGACTTGATCTTTGTATTTAACATTATTAATCTTTATAAAATAAATGTAAAACAACACTCTTGAAGACTTAAAGTTAAAGGACATCTTTATTATTTTGTATATTAATTTGTTCAAGCTTTAATTACTTATCTTTTCAATATTTCCTGCTCTTTAGTTGATCTGTCTTGTCTGAGGAAATAATTAAATGCCAGCACTATGTATGAATATGCCGCACAGGTTGAATGAAAATATAAAAAAATATATATATATAGGTATAGGTAAAGGGGGGACCGCTTCCTTTCGGTTTTGCGGCTGCACGCGACATTAATTTCAGTTCCTGCCTTCGGGGACTGCAACTAACAGCCTCTGTCCCCTAGGAAAATTAATTTCATAGCCAATTGCTTCGTCGTAAAATATTCTTTTACTTCGGCGGCGGTTTGGCTTCTGTTTTCGGCTTCGGTTTTTATGGCTCCTCAATTGAAGGAAGCGCACTATGGCTCCGGAATTATTTAACTCGCTGCAATTAGTGCGTCATTATTATTCGCAATTCAAAACTATGTGGGAATCGTCAAGAGACGAGAAAGATGAGTGCTCCCCGCATTGGGATGGATGGGCTTATAATGGACCCGCATGCGAGTTGGCCTGTCAAATTTATGACAAGTTATGAGCGGCAGCAGCATAAACAAAAGCGTAAAAAAATCATACAATAAACCCATCATCATTAAAATTGAAAGCGATCGCGCAGGGGTCCCAGACGGAAATCGAAACTAAAACTTTTTCATTGCCTCGAACGACGGCGGCTGCTAAACATGCGATAAGTTGGTGTAACCTCTTTAAGCTGCTTAAAGGATAAGGCCAGGATTTATACCAACAAATAGAAGTTCAATGGGGTGCACTGCAAGAAAAGATATTACAGTATTTAATACCAAATTGTACACTTTAAGGACAAAACTCCCTTCTCTTGAGTACAAATAATTTAGGAACTACTGCTAAGATATTTGGACATTTTTCCACTACTTTTCCGAGTGTGTGAGGCTGGCAAATTGTTTCTTAAAGCTTTCACCGCAGCAGCAGCCTCAACCTCAACCTCAGCCCTTCGGGTCAACTTGTTTATGCGACAAATATCCATAAATAGTTTTACGCTCTTAAGGGTTCGAGTACTCGAGCGGCGAAAGGACTCGGCCCAAGGATACGCGATAGGCGAGGCCTGCCACCACTTAAGGTAACCAACTAGAGGGAGGGTCCAGAGCTCTAGACACATTTGGCCCCAGCAAAAAAAAAAAAGCAAGAAATATAAGAAAAAATATATATATGTAACGCCAAGCTATTGAAAAAGGTGGCCGGGAACAAAGGGAGCGAAGACGGTCGTCATCATGCTCCTCCTCATCGCCTGAAGTAAGTAGCAATTTAATCAGCTCGAAAGGGGAGCATGGCGATGATGTTGTCAAATGGTTACTTTTATCCCAACCCCGGCAGTGTGTGCTTAATGTGGCGCAGAAAATCCAGAGGGGAGCGGCATGGAGATACTCTCTTGCCTCATTTGCCTCTGCTACTCCTGCCACTGCTGCTGCTTCCTTCTGCACCGCCGGAATTCGTAATATTGTTTAAATGCTATTCAGTTTTCGCTTCGATTCAATTAAAGCGCATTTTGCGTTATTTTGCTTACAGTTAATTAGCACAAGTCAAGTGCCCGCGGGCCCTGAAAAAAAGGGTCGATGGCAACGCTGGTTGCAAAGAGGTGAAAAAAAAGAGAACCAATCTCGCCCACCTGCCGAACGGTACTGGATCCCAGCAACATGTTGCCCCAAACCAAATTGGGAGCGCTGAAGAAGTGGCGCGTGCTGGTTTCCGATTTGGGTTGCGAACACGAGGCGATGGGGATTTATATTTCTATAGACAGGCCGCAATCAATTATCAAGTGCAAGCCATTCAAATGGCTGATGCAGGATTCGAAACTTTAAAAGGGTAACAACAGCTGCAGGTGGGGTGCACGGTTCGTGCTCTCAATTTTCAGCTTGAATAAGAAATAAAGTTGCGAGCACAATGTATAATTGAAATTCAATTAAAAAAACCATTATTTTAAAGGGTATTTCAGTATTTATGAATTGTGAGCTCTTTTTAAGTGAGCAAACAATAATTATGCACTAATGATTTAAGTTAAGAAAAGTGCAAATTTTAATCATATGCAGCATAAATCTAAGCTTAATCTTTTAAATATATAAAAATTCTGTTTATTAGAAACGTATCTTGATATCTTTTATATATCTCTTGTTAACGTTTACTACATCTAATATAAAACTATATAGATATATATGATATAGAAAATTTTATAAATACTATTGATATTTTAGTATATTACATGTATTTTTATTTTATTTTATTTATATTTTTAAACATAATAATATTAATAATACAATTTTAAATTGAACAATATTTGTATTGGCTTCGTGGCGCCATCTGTTGCATTCGAGCTCCACTTAGCATTGTACATCACGGCGAATTGGCAAGAACGGTTTTTAGCCAAGAAACAAACCAATTCTAAGCAAACGTAAAGTGTGTATGTAGAAATCATGTAAAATGAGTGTATAACTTGAATTATTTGACAATGTATAATACAATTTATATTATATTAAATATATTATAATAAATGGCATTTGGTAATTCTTTTAGTCTGCTTTTAGTTTTGTTTATTTTTCTTTAAAAAACAGAATTTTTTTAAATAATATATTTGTGTTTGTGTTGTTAAGGACTTAGATCTTTTATAAATAAATCTTAAGAAAACAGCATATTTTAAATATAAATCTGCATGAGAAAAGTGCGTTGCTTATTGTAATGATTATTTCCGGCTAGGGATGTATGTATATAGAGAGGAAAAATCCGCTACGATATATTAACCAAATTATCGCGCTTAATTTGATATTGAAAAAAGAACAATAAAAAAGTTTAATATATTGAAAGTTGAAATATTGAAAAATATTGCATTTAATGTGATAAAATAACTATATTTTTGATAGCATTTAACAAATATCCGAAAAGGTTATTAAATTTATTTATTTTCTTATTTTTCCGCTAAAATTTAGGGCTTGGACACCTTTAATTACCGAAAAATAATCAAACTAAAATTAATACAGGCTGCAAAAAATAAATATTTAGAAAAGTATTCTTTTCTATACCTATAGGTATTGCAGAGTCGACAACTAATTTGCTAAGTGTAACAAATTCATCTAAAACGCTATATTTCGCCATTTCCATTTATATATTTAAAAAATTAGACGTTTACCAAATTTATGATTTAAAATAACATATTAAATACATTTTTTAAAATGTAATATTAGTAGAATTTTGTTACAAAACAAATAAACAATTTATATTTATTTATTGTAGCCGAAAGCAAAGCTAATGTGAATATCCATCCTAATTAAATATGTATTCATATATTTTAAATCTTTAAGTTGATAATTTTATATCATTCTAGCTTCAGTCTCATTTTCATTTGACTGAAATTTACTTAGCCCGCACACGGCTACCTCCGTGCTTGATTTTACAGAAGGAAATGTTGTAGATGGTTCGGTTCTCGGTTTTTCTTTATTTCAAGCGCTCTTCGCTGCACCGACGACCGTTGAAGTTGAAGGATGCGTGCGCCATATAATAAGGCCTATCTGCTATCCTATATGGTGTGTGCTGCACACACTGCTCTGGTGCAGTGTCCTTGTGGCAGCTCCAAAATGCGAAATCGCCCGCAGCTGCCAGCACACATATTACACCGAGAGACATTTGTGATATTTCTCAGGATTTATTTATTGTGCTACAGCTGTTTTCCTCACAATTAAAGTAAGTAAGGATATTAAGTAAGGATATTATTTTTCATTCAATGTTCAGTAATATTTTAGACCTAAAATTACCATATCATATGGTTAAATGGAAAGGAGACGAATTTTATTTGATATTTCACACATATAGGGATATATTTTAGTCACTTTTTAATGACAAGAAACCAATCTTAAAACGCATTTAATATTGTTTTTCCCAGTACCCTATTTTGCAAGTGGTTGGTGGGGAGGCGGGAATATGGAATCTGGAGAGGGAGTGGTTGCAGTGGTGCAGGGTACACTTGACGCAATCTTAATAACCATGAAGCAGCGTGGCTAATTAGCACAAAAAGCTTGGCAATAACCATGCTCAATGAGGCACAGGGAACACCAGCCAGAATGGAGAATGCAGCATGCAGCATGCAGCAAGCAGTACAGTGAGGCAAGCAGCAGGCGCAGCAGCAATAACAATAACGATTGCAGCAGCAATGGGGGCGTCGTGCTACACGCGTCGTATGCTCAACGAGCCGAGGGCAGGGATTCCCGTGGCAGCCAGTCCCGTTTCCCCTTTCATTTCTAAGAGAATTTCTCCCCCTTCTGTCGGCTGCCCCTTCCATTTTTCACCCCCTTTTTTGTAGCCCCGCTACACTTGAGCTTGCCCTGCTGCGGCCCCATGTTGCGTGTTGATTTTGGGTTCTGCTTTTGGTTTACATATCAAAACAATTAGCTTTCAGTGCTCTGGATGTACAAGGGTATCAAGACTGGGAAATAAATTGTAGAATAATAAGGAAACCTTTTAAATCGTATATAATACCTAAGGTATACAAATTGGCATCTTTCTAAGGTAAAATAATTTATTAATTGAACAGATTCAAGGTGTTTGCCACAATAGCTTCTAAAAAAATATATTTTAAAAATAAAAAACATTTTTTTCAATAAATTGCGAAGAAAAAAACTGAAAAAGAAATGAAATCATAGAGAGATTTAAAGTACAACGCAATCTTTTCTTCTCTGAGGATTATTTTTTATTAATATAAAAGAATTTGTCTAATTATAAAATATATTCAGTAATATTACTAGGCTGCTTATCTTTATTTTTCCTAAATTAATTGCAAGTTTATCTAATACAAAATAAGGGTTATACCAACCTTTAATTTTGCCTTATTACCTGCGGAAGAGCATTTAACATTCCAAAAATATATGGAATGCTTTCCTCGCCATAAAATGAATCCAGGGGACCCCTGCAAGTGGAGGTGAGCATTCCAGCTCTGCCAGGTGAGTGCATTTTGCAACATGAACTTTGCTCTGAATGCAATGCTGGCTGGTTGGTTGCTGGCTGGCTACTTGCCCCCAAGGCCGTTGCTGATGAATTGGCTAGGCCGCTTTTTTTTTTTTTTGCCATCCATCCTAACGATTTTTCCCAACCCTCACACTGCTTCAAAATCATAACAGCCCCAACTCACTCACTGCTCTGGCACTTTCCCCAGAAGCTGCTCAATTGTTTACGTGATGTTTTGACAAAATGAGAAAAGCGAGAGGCGAGGCGAAGAACAATTCCTGGGCATTGCGTATACGACAGGTGGTGCAGAGAATGAAGAGAATGAGATTTAACCCTTCATTCGAATCGGAATGTGGCTTGTGATTGAGGATAACTATGGTAAATTTAAGAAAAGAATTATTTAGCTTATATACTCGAATTATCGGAATAAAACGTATACGAGATTTACTTTCAAGCACCTTTTTAGGAGAATTTTATTAGATAAAAATTTCAGTTAAATATTATACATAACTATATATACTTTCAATATTTTTCGACACAATTACATTTATAATTCTTATTCAGAAACCTAGTAAAACGCTTTCAAAGGGTTAAAGAAAAACCGAACTGCAAACTGGGAAAACTTTTGCGCCGGAATTGAAACAGTGTTTGCTCGTTCACTTCAGGAATAGCCTCCAGCGAAATGTTTTCTATTTCTCCATTTTTCCGCCACTCTCTCGCTCTTTCTCGTCTCCATTAATTGGGCGCACATATTGCCAATTAAGCTGGGGAAAACGGAAAATTAATTTGAATTTGAAAGTTCGAAAGGTGGTAATTGAAAAAAAAAAAACATTGGAGTTTGACTTTTCAGGGGGGCCATAAGGAGCGGGGGAGTGAAGGCAAGAGGCAAGGGGCGGTGGTGGTGATGGTGGTGGAGAGGTGAAGACTTGCAGGTGGCCATAAATTCGGCAAGAAGGCAAAACGGTTAATTGATAATGGCTGATTGGAAACTAGTTTTCGTTTTCGGTTTGAACATTAACATAATCGCTTTAAAATTGAAACCCAGCCTGAAACTGAAAGCCAGAGACTGATACTGAAAATGCAGTTAGCAGCGACAACAAATTGTGTCTATCTCGACACACAAAATGTATCTGTATCTAGTGGATTTGCATTCTCGCCGGTGGCAAGGGTATTAACATATCAACATTTGTTAAATGACGTTTGACTTTTGTGTGACAACGCGATATTATTATTCAGAGCCGAGCCGAACCCGAAAACCGAATCGCTTCCAGCTGAACCGATTGCCTTTGGCCTACCCACCTTTTGTCTCAGTCGTATTTTTTGTCTTCTGGCCAAATAAAATATTTAAATAACTCAATTAAGCATAAAACGCAACTGGTGGGCACTCTTCGGCACCAATTTGGTAGCGGAATTCCCAATGAAATGCCCTGATATATGGCCAAATAACAATAACTGTCAACGAACATTTTTTAATTAGCAAAACCCCCTCATCGAAGACGGGCAGTCGGCCGGCTGACTAACGTGCGGCATATTCGCAGGGCCCCCTGTATTACTATGTGAAAAATATTCGAGCCGATATTATAATATACATTAATATATGCCACTAAAATAAATAAACAGCTGGAAAGGGTGAGGCGGGTATGCCTAGAAAAAACTTTAAATGCGTTGATTGCTCAATTTGAGTCTATCAAATATGTTATAACAGATGCCAAGCTGCGGAATTTATCTGTTCTGAGATAACAACTTTACACAGAAACGAATTTTGATTTTATTTATTTATAATTGTTATTTTTAATTATATTTCGAGGGCTTATTGAATCGTTCTAAATTTAAAATAAATATTTTTAGACACTTGTGATGAAAGTATTTCTGAATATGAAAAATAAAAGCAATTTTCTGGCTCGAATTCATTCGTTATGTGTTTATATTCAAAGACATACATATTTCTTATTAACTTAAGCTTTCTTTTAATAAAATAATAACTCCATATGCCTATCAATATATTTCTTTATAGGAATAGAGCAGTCAAAATATCAATCAATATTTTTAAGCGAAATATTGAATAGATTGATTAATATCAAAACAATTAAATACACATTTTAAATTGAATTATTTTCTATAGATTTGGATTTTCACTAGAATTTATGACAATAAATTGGATAAAATAATAGAACTTCATTTAAAATATATAGATTTCATCAGTATCTAAGTATACGTTCATAATTCCATAGATTTAGGCTGTGTGGAATGTACAAGGCCTTTAATTATAGCATACTTTCAGGCTGTGATAAATAGGTAAAAATATAATTTAGATTTGTTGTTGCATGGTTGTGGTTGCATAGTTGTTGGATAGTAAGATGCTATTTAGTCCCAATAGTGCAAACTAGCTAGGGTGCAAGTGAGGTGCCATTTTGCCCCAATAATATAATAATAATAATTATAGCATACTTTCAGTCTTTACCAAATATGTAAATAAATTTATATATTTTTTAATTTTTTAAACAATCTCTGGCGGCAAGTGAGATGCTGTATGGAAATTTTTCAGTTTTGAATTGGCAAAGTTCAGACAAAGATCTTTCAGAACCATAATCGCTTAGTCTCCGGGTCGAATTTTGTCGACCTGTGTTATTAGCCCTTTTAAGTGAATATTTATTTTTCCCCCCTACAGGGAATCAATAAAACTAAACTATCTACATCGCGAATTGGTTATTTAGCATATTTTATAGATACCACCGAAATGATGAAGATACGTTTCACAAAAGGGCAACTCGTCAGCCACCATAAGATGTCGAGCACGGACTAAAAAATTGCTTATTAATATGAAATAAATGCTTTGGCCCACCAACGAATAACGATTAATGCGACTGGAAGGTTTCGCGATTTACATCTGATGAATATGCAATCAGAAGCTCAGCTGAGATTCAGATATTCAGAAACCGTATACGCACCGGGGTGCAGCGGTGTGTGTTAATAGAAACATTTGGCTTACATTCAATTTTGGCTCTTTTTTTTTGGTGGAGAGACTGGCTTGCAGGCCAAGCTGGCCAGTGGCCAGTGGCCACCAAATGAGCGTAGCTGTGGAAATAAAAACATTTGGCATTTTATTTGATTTCGATTTTGATTATTAAGTTGTATGCATTTCATTATTGCGTTTCGTTGTGCGAGTCTTGTGGGCTTAAGTGGGTCCTAAGGTATTTTCGGTTTCCCTTGTCTGAGGTATTTTTAGTGATGAAAATGAATCAATTTTGTGTGTTTTATGACTTAATTACTTTATTTGAGATCGCACTCTCGGCTTTTATGGCTATTGCTTATGTATTTTTAATAAGAACTGATGACTTAATTTGGGTAGAGAGATATGGGCATAAAAGGTTGAATTATAAAGTTGAGAAGGTACTTTTTTTTTAAGATTTTAAGGTTTTTAAATATAAATAAAAAGTATATTTTTATATGATTAAATGTATACATAAACTTCCTAAGTATATCATTTCTTAGAAAGAAAATAGTTTATTGTTTAATTTAAGGTTTTAAAAATTTGTAAATAATTTTTAAAAACTACCGGAAATGTAATTAAACATAAAGCCATATTACTTAACTCATAAATATTTGTTTTATGCTCAAACTAATTAGATAATCACAGGAAAATGGGGCATAACCCTACCCTTGTCAACCCCAACTTAACCATTTTTCGACTTAATTAAATTTATGGAGATTATGTCTCTAGACATTTTCGACTTGGCATTTCCCACACACAGCGATCCCATGAGAGTCGATATCTACCAAAGAAAAGAAAAGAACGGCTAGATGTTGAGAGAAAAAAATACAAAAATTATTGAATCCACACAAAACGTTTGTTTAATCAAGTTATTAACTCGTGAAATATCAACACATACGAGCAGTCCCCCCAAAAAGATTAAATTATAAATATTAAATGACATAGAAACCAAAAAAAAAAAAAATGAAAACAAAACAAAAAGCAAACAAATCGAAATGGTAGCATCGAAAACGTATGCGATATGAAGATATTCGGACATGAATAATTAATTTCCCTGATGAAAACTTAATGAAGAAATAGAAATAAGTGGAATCTCCAGCACAACTTGAAATAAATTTGTCATAGTTTCGTATGCGACGCAAATGCTGAAAGCCAGGGGCCCCAAAGCCAAACCAAAGCTCGCACAGGGGCAAAAATGGAAATGGAGACGGAGACCACACACACACTCGGAGCAGAGAGTTGAAGCAACTTTGAGATTGTCTGATCATCATCTATGGGTTTGAATCGGATGCCCAAGCAGATGGGCAAGTTTTTGTTGGCTATGGGTAATTAATTTATTATTGGCAACTTGAAAATTTATCGAGGCTGATCGCTGCGGCGCACAAGGGGAGAAAAAACGAACGATCAATTTGTAGATCATAAAATGTCCCTACTTACACGATCGTAACTTAGGGAAATTTTATATTTTTACAGCATTTTTGCTATATGTGTCTATCAGTAGTTGCCATTGATCAACCCGCAATAAAATTAAGCAAAAAGTTCGATTGGAAAAGATACACCAGGGGAAAATATGTTCACACAAGAGTTTTCATAATCTTATGTTTTTTTCATATATATTAATTAATAGTTTTTTCTTTTGAGAGTCAAAAACTCATGTTCATACTTTAAACATAAATTTATGATAAAAATCACGTAATGCTAAATATACTTTCCACAGAAATGTGGAATGTGGATTCCATCTTAAAGTTATATTAGATTTTCTCTGGCAAGGTTTTAAGAATAAAAAAAACATTTTTCTCCAAGTGTAGGCTACAAAAAATGTTGCCTCTAATCAGCAGGCCAAATAACAACTTAATTAAAGACCCTAAAAGGCAGCTCCCCATGGCTTATACCCAGTCCCAGTTCGACTCGCAGTGCCAATCCCAAGCCCAATCCTCACCTGCAACTCCATTCGTGTGTGTCTGTGTGTGTGTATGTGTGGGGTGCACCAAAAAAAGCATTTCCAATTTACACTTTGCTGCTAATTTGCGTTGACGCTTTTAGAACCGCCCGGGGCGCTATCCCCCCGACATTCCCCGCTCCGGCGCATTCCACGAGATTGTCCTTGTCCGTCAAGAAGTATCTCGCCGTCGCAGTCGCAGTCCCCGAACTCCTCAGCTCCAGCTCCAGCTCCGATCCGATCCAACTGTCTGTGTCTGTGTGTTTTATTATTATGATGCATGCAGGAGGAGACGACGCTTGGCAGGAGCCGTCGTTGTTGTCGTCATCATCATTGACATGCTCCTCCGGCTCCACCAGCTCCATTCGCCTTTTTTGCCCCTTTTTTCCTCTTTTCTGCTGTTGTCATTCAACTTGGTCGTCAGCGTTGAAATTGTTCATTTCGAAAATGCCTCAATAACAATAACAATTGTCGTAAAACTGCACAGGATACTCGCGACAGTGTGTGTGTGTGTGAGTGTCTGAGCTTGTGTGCGCGATTATCTATAAAAGGATTTTGGAGCAGATTAATTGCGCGTGATTGAAGCTCGCTGTTTTGTGTGCCGTCATTTTGGCCAGGCACCCTGGTTGATCCAATCCAAAAGGAAGTTGCAGGAAGGCGGCGAGTTGAGCAACGTAAAAGCGGAAATGAGAAGCGCAGAGGAAGGTAGTTTTGTGATTCAAGTCACGACATGAATGAGATTTCTGGGGAGCTTTTTTGATTTAAGATAAGATTTAGTAAGAAAGTTAATATTAAATATTAACAAGAAATAAAAGCTAACTTCGGGCGGAACCGAAGTTTATATACCCTTGCAGATAATTTCTTACTTATTATAACAGAT
>JAEIIU010055646.1:0-16799 GCA_018874675.1 Drosophila baimaii | reverse complement strand
TCGCACAGCGCTCGGGCGCGCGGCAGGATATCGCATTGTGTGTGCCAATGGCCTCAAATTTAATAATAAAACGCCGTCAAGTTCCTGCTCAGCCAGTTCTGTCTAGAGTTCATGCCCCGGACTCGGGTTGGAATTTGATTACACTTACCACTCGTCGTCATATGTATGTATTCCGGGATGGCTCTCCGAGGTCAGAGCCGAAGTCCCTGCACAAATACAGGCGCACAATAATAATAATGAACGAAATTCGCGACTTAACGGATTTGTCACAGTCAAAAGGATACGCTACGGGGCGGAGCATTCAGCTCGGCGATGTCAAAAGAAGCTCTCATAAAACTCATATGCAATTGCCTTTTGTGGCCGTCCTTTGTGTAGAAGGTAGCCGAAGACATCCAGAGAGTGGCAGGACCTGCCAAGCGGGGATACACTCCTTTGCAGTTGGGCAGTTACGATTTAATGAGGGATACGATCGAAAAAATAGAGGAGATGGTGTGAAAAACAGAGGTATTACTTTTGGATATAAAATGTATATTTAATAATTTCAAAAGTCAAGTTAAAATATGTTTATTGTTTAGGGAAACGAATACTAAAGCTTAAATGAATTGTATTTTTATTTGTAAGTTTTTAGTTCAAGTAAAGCATAATTTTGTAGAGTTATTTGGGGTTGTAAGAAACCTTTTTAAATCTAAAAATCGTATCCTCAAGCTTAGAAACAAGTATAGCAAATAATTAGAATAATTAAAATTAAGGGCATATTACTTGCATTGCAAATTATCAATGATATTTAATTTAGAAGACATGTATACCCTTTTTCTAGAAGATATCTTAAATATTTTATAATTTTTATAAATCTTCATTGAAAGGGTATCACATTTTCATTTTTCCGCCGCCTTTCAACTTGTTTCTATCAACGAAAATTCAATAAGTTGAAGTAGATCTTTTATTTGTGCAAGTGTTTGGCCAAGCTGCAGTGGTGGAGGGGGTATGCCTAAGGAGCTGGGGTAAGCCACCCAAAATGTCCTTGTGCTGGTGTATGTGTGTGTGTGTGTGTGTGTGTGTGTGTGCTCATGGAATTTCATTCAGTGTGCAAATGCTGAGCGTCACTCTGCGGGCTATAAATATATGAAATTTATCAAGTGGCCTTTTGAGTTTCGTATTTGTGGCTCTACGAAATTGAGTGACGAGGACCTCGTCTCGCCTCGCTTCGCGTCTGCCCCACTTGCCTCCACGCCATTCTGCAATCAGCTCAGTGCAATTTCACCTTGTGTAGGCACAAATTTTTATGAGCCCAAATGCTCTTCAGAGTGCCCAACACAATGGGTAACGAAAATCAATTTCGTCCCCCGACACTCGAGCGCATTAAAATGGTAACAGTTACGCAAAACAAGAGCCAGTGCGAGACGGTGGGCGGTGCACTTGAAATACTGCCAGCATTTTCAACTCGCCCCGAAACCAAACTCTATTTATTTACACTGCTAGAAATTATACATTTCTATGTTCTAAAAGGGTCATTTTCGATAGAAGTTTGCCACGCTGTGAAGATGACGTTTACAAACTCTGTAAAAAGGTTTATATTTTTAATCATCATCAGCATCAGCATTTTAATCAGCATCAGCCGAGTCGATCTTGTCATGTCTGCTTGTTCGAGCATCTGTCCGCTTCTACGCTAACTTATCTCCCAGTTTTAAAGCTATCTGAATGACACTTTGCCAGATCGGAATACTATAGCTGTTATAGGAAAGATACGAAAATAAATTAGAATAAAACTTATAACTTCGCCGTTTTTTAACTTAGGCTCATCTACTCTGAGCTATATTTGTGTTATATGAACT
The DNA here is from genome assembly GCA_018874675.1 of Drosophila baimaii. Lineage (NCBI taxonomy): Eukaryota > Metazoa > Arthropoda > Insecta > Diptera > Drosophilidae > Drosophila > Drosophila baimaii. The sequence continues at coordinate 14,967 of JAEIIU010055646.1, read as the reverse complement.
TAGAATTATTTAATTATTATTATTTATATTATTATAAACATATATTTATTATTTTTAATCATAATTATTATTTAATAAATGCCGGATGATTATATCAAATTTATGTATATACATATATCTATGTATAGATCGGAAAATTGAAAATAATATACAAAATGTATTTAACTTCGTTATTTTTCAAAACAGTTTCAGATTACCTAACAAATAGTTTTCGTTTACGATATAAATATAATGGTCTACATTTTATAACAATCGGATGACCATATCATATAGCTTCTGAACATTTGGTCTATTTAATTGGGATGCCTGGAAAATTAGGAGTAGTTCAATGTTTTTATTTATAAATAATTATACATCTTCAATAAGGTTTTTTTGATCGATGTGTGATTCCATTATATCAATTCAATTGCAAGTTGCAAAAGTATACAAGCTTTGGCTTCTCAAAGTTAGCTTTCTTTCTTGTTAAATTAAAATTAAAATAGATAATTAAGCAATTTAAAATGAGCTATAAGCAATATTATAATATAAATATTAATACGAGTTTTGTTGCACTGCTCTTTTAACTTTTAACTAATCAAAGTCATTCATTCACTCATTTGCATGAATTTGTTGGTAGTTCAGACATTTCGCTTGAACCTTTTTGATTGCTGGTTGGTCGCAAAAAATTTGATTTCTTTTAAAGTAAACATTTGTATTTGTACATGTATAAATTGAGTATTTTAAGTACAAATGTACATGCATATATACAAGACTCTTAAAACATATCAAGCTGTGATTATTTTATCATATTTGTCCGAAAGGATGAAGTAATTTGTCTATTCACACAGGAAAGTGAGTCGTTTCTGTCAATGTTTTGATCATATAGAATTTCATAAAAGGAGTTTTTAATAAGCCCCGATTTTGGAAAAAGAAAACAGCAAGTAATTTTTACTTATGATAAAGTTGTTAGGAAATATGAAAGGCATTAAAAATATACCTTGAATTACCCTTATAAATAGGTTAATTGTACTCTTACGTGTTTAAATCAAAAGCCCAACCCAATTTTAAATCCGCGTTCTTTCTGTGCACACACACATCCATATATATGTATATATATAGAAGCAGTGCCGTCGTAATGAGCGCCAGTTGATGGCGAACTGAATGCATCTGAATACAGCGGTAATTAAACAAGTTAAATCCGCTCAACAGACGCTCAAGACAGATTTCACCTTGCAGTGGAATCTCCTCTGTCGTCCTGCTCTGTTTGCCTCCGTATTTTCATTTCATTTCGCCCAGCAGCCGCAATGCTCGTTACGCGCACTTAAAAATTTATTTCGCATTTAATTCATCAAAAGTTGTCAGCGAAATAATTACGCAGATTGTCTGACTGCGCTGTGGGGTTGGTGGGGTTGCTGGGTGGCATGCTGAAGGGGCAGATCCCTAATGAGCGCCATTTTGCGGCGGCCACAGAAGGACAGAAGGGCGCTCCGTAATTGCTGTAATTTGTGACCACTTGAGAAGACCCGTTCCGGTGGAGTATCGGGTGTCCTGCGCTGATCGCTGATCACCAGAAAATGCCCGAAAATAAATTGCCAAGACACCGCAACATGCAATTGCCAACGAAAACATTTCCGACAGGATACGCCGTGAATGCGAGTAAGTAAGCTGGCGACAACTGGGAAACACGATACTTTTGTGTCAATTGCTCCCGCTCCTGCTAAGTATTTCAAAGCGAGCCGCCCGAGGATCCTCTCCAGCTGAGAGTCCTCAAAAAAGGTGAGGATGTCTCCTTTAGGATTCTCTGTCTGCTGACTCTGAAATGTGGCTAAGCTGTGCCTAATTTTATCGTTCGGTGATCGCCGGCAAACAGCTCGTTGCTCCTTGGGTCGTGATTAAAGAAAGAGCAGTGCCCCGTGGTTTTTGTTTACCGATTTTAGCCATAATGGTTTCATGCCTGATTTGCTCTATTCGGCCCTTAGCCAGTTCAGGTAGAATCGATTCCCTAGTGGGCAGCAGCTGCCTTGGCTCGGGCAGCCAATTGTGTCCTCATTAGCCAATGGTCGTCCTCGGCGATTGTTGTGGCAGTTACATGTAGTTCTTCATTTTGTATTGATTAACTGGCAAAAAAATATATATTAAGATTAATTTCAGGGAATGTAGAATATATAATTTGAAGTTCATAGATATTAATGCATCTTAGGGAATTAGAAGTATGGTTTATCAACAGGAAAAGTTCGATATATGTGGACTAAAATATCGCGCTCAAAATCATATCGAAAATGTTGATAGGTTTTATATATAGAAATTTGAAATAACGAAAAATACTGTATTTAATGTTGAAATATAGATATCGATAAGAGCAATCAAAACATTAATATGTGGATATCATATCAAATATGTATATTGTAAAGTTTTGAGATTTCGAAATTTAAAATATTGAAAAACATCGTTTATACCGTTAACATATCGATATTATTGATGAAAGCTAATTGTTTATTAACTATATTTAAAATATTTGTAAAGCCAAAATTTGTATTAGTATTTTTTATTCTCTTCAACAATAATAGTTCCCTCTAAGCTGTTATCGTATAGTTTGTTATATCCAAATTTGACATATCGAAAGATATCGATATTATTGATAATTTGTTAAAAAGCTTTGTGTTGTATTACTTCGTGATTTGCTTTTAACAATTACAGTTTCCACTAAGCTTGGGCTTTCTTTTAGCACAGTTCGATATTTCAAAAATAATATCGATTTATACCGTATCTATTGCAACCTTAACTTGTCAATTTGTATATCGGCCTCCACTTTAATTAGCGATATAGTATTTTTATATGCTGCTAAGGCTTTTAACATATTTTTCAGTAAGTCAAATAAGATATTTTATCTCATACCTAAGGTACCCATTTCATCTTTTTACCATTGCGAATTAATTCCGAAAGCAGACAATAAAAGCTAGCTCCTAAAAATGATCAATAGCTATATAATCGCATTTATAGCTGTTAACCAGAGCGCGTGGCCATAACTATAATAATAAATTAAATAAACAAACAAATATATCAAAACGAGACCAAACGGGGACACTGGCAACAGAAAAAGAAAGAAAGAAATACTATTAAATTAAGTTAATCAAATGTATGCCCTGTGAAATTAAGCAGCTGCTGGCTCTGCTCTGTTTGCATTTCCACCTTGCCGCTCGCAGAGCTCACAACCACAGGCTCATAAATTATATTAATAAAAAGGCAATAGCACTAGCGACAACAACAACAACAACAAATGGGGGAGGCGGGAGAGAGTCATGTGTGTCATTGCTGTTAAACTTTGTTTACATTTTGTTTATTAAACGACGCGGAAAACTAGCGACTCTCAGCCGGGCCGGGCCGGGGGGGGCGAGCGTGTTAGAAACTAACGGGTCACACCTGACTGCCAATTCGCTACCCCTTTGGCTCAGTAGTTCCAGTAGTTAGTTGTGTTTGTATTTGATTTTAATTAAATTTCCGCAACTTTGTCACAATTTGTTTGAGTTTCAGGACTGAAGCCGAACCCAAGCCCGAACCCTTCACCCTTCACGGCTTGCGTGCCGGCTCTGTGTTGGCTGTTGGCGCCTCCAGCCGACGTTTCTGGATCCGGGCTCGAGCATGTGAATGTGAGGAGTTCAGCCAGTCATTAATTGCCAGGCCAACACCTGGGCAGGTGTCGCTCGCAACGATTGTGACGTGAGAATTTTTTTTTTAGATTTCTTCCTAGACGCCTGAATCGTATTTTTTGCTCAGCCGCTTTCCCTCAGCCAACCGCATTTCGTCCTCCGGATCACGAATGTCCTCTAACTTCTGCAGGACCTGAGGCACATGAGCGAGATTAGTGCGTTCTGAAAAAGGTAGAATATTGGGGGTGGGAGTTATTTATTATTAATAATATCTTTGTTTTAAATTTATTTTATTTTATTTTATTTTTTTGAGGCTTTTGGAATATTGGTTTTAATAATTAGTTTGTTAAAAAAATAGGGTGGAAAGACTGCGTTCATTAATAATAAGCATTAGAGGGTTGGAAACGCTTTCATATGACAGAAATGTGCCTACAATGCTAGATCTACTCGGCTGTTGATGCTGGTTAAGAATACTAAGGACCTCATGCTCTGAAAAGTAAGGTTTGCTCCATGTTCTTTCTTGCATTATATTGTTTATTATTAACAATATGCTTACATAAATTATTATTTAACTACAAAGGGTTTTAAATATCAATGCTTAATATATAGAATATATTCTTACCGAGCTCATCGGAGATATCGACAATTGTTGCCAATGGATAGCCATACTCCTTCTCCATGTCCGCCTTGCTGAAGGTGCGACCGACTTTTTTCTGAAATTTTATTTGTATATCCTTTTGAGATGAAAAGTGTTTTTGTATGCCGAGAAATGTGATCTGACAACACTGCCAGTGCCTGCTGCAGCCTGGGAATCGATTTCGATTTTCGATACTTTGATTCCTATTCGCTTTTCCATAGTCTATTCTTTGCCGCTTTCCCTTTTCTCCATTGTGTGTGTGTGTGTGTGCCAATTATTACGCCTGATTTAATAAACTCAATGGCGCTCTTAACTGCTCTAAGTGGCTGCTAATCGATTCGGGACAACAAAAAAGCCAGTGAGTGAGAGCAAAGGAAAATGGAAATAAAATTGTTATGCTCGCAGTTCGACGACTGTGACACATCAAACGAAATGGATGACAATCGGAGTGCTTCTTCACCACGGCCATCCTGCCTGAGTCGTCGTCGTCGTGCTTTGCTTCGTATCCTTCCAAGGATGTCTTCTCCGCCGCGGCGGCAATGGAGCCTCATCGACGCTAAGCCGACCGGAAGCGGAAACGCGCCGCAAATTGCAAAGTTTGAGCAGCAGCACTCTCCTGTGCCCTCTTTCTGTCTCTGCACAAATTAATTTCATTTTCGATTCGTTTCGGGTTTTTTGTCAGCGCGTTCTTTGGCGGGAAATTGAGAGCAATTTTCTTTGCACTCTTCGCATTTCCCCGCGATTATAATAAATGCGAATTTCCTCGGCCATTTCCTCGGCACAAAAAAAAAGAGAACTCCGATGAGGCGTGGCCTTGCCTCAAAAGTCCTTTGTTTGATCGCCGTCAACATCCATGAATTCATATTTCGCTGAGCGGAGCCATTTTTTGTTGAGAATTTCGGTATTACTCGTATTTTTTTTGTCGCTTTCTGCATGAACAGATTCAAGGACATGACCGAAATTCAAGTGCGCGGCACTTGAAATAACAGAGAAAATATCTAGGAGAGAAAGGACCAAAAGCAGGACAACAAAGCAGTGTGAAATTGTCATTTGTGGATCTATTGTAGAGTTAAATCAGGCGCATAATTACCCTCACACATGTGTGAGTGTGTGAGAGCGGACTTAGGACATGTGAAAAGGTGAAAAGGTTGAAAGACTGAAAGGTGCGCTGGGGTGAAAGGTGCGAGGGGATAAGCGTGAGTGTGTGTGGGATTCGGGGTGCGGAAAGCGTATTCAAATTGCTAAATGCTCGCATTATTTGTGCTAATTTGTGGGCAATTTTCTAATGGCTACTTTTCACACATAATACCAGTTCGAAGCCGGTGATTCAGGGCCCTTGAAGGTGTTTGTCGGCCAAGCTGCTTACTCTTAAGATCTCGCTGAGCTGCCGCTGCTTAAGAATCCCTGGTAGTACTCGAGATTATACTCGTTTCAGGAACATTTCGAAAGGGATTTCTCTTCTCCGACAGGGGTTTATCAGAGCTTTTCGAGGCTGGGGAGGTGAAAGCCACCTCCCGAAAGAATCCCCGTCTATTAGAGTCAATTAGCGAGCGATTATAATGACTGGCCGGCAGGGCCATCCCCTGTCACTCAGCCAACGAGTCAATCAGCCCTCCTGCATCGCTTTAAAGTCATTGAAAAATTTGCACATAAATTGCGTAAAGTGCACATTTTTTTTTTGTTGTTTTGTGTTTTTTGTTCTGCCCTAACACGTTTACACGGCCCCGTCGAGGTCCTGGGCCAGGTCCTGTTCCTGTTCCTGTTCCAATGGGCTGCACCCTTTTGCCTGTTCGCAAATGGCAATCACCCCCAACGCATGTGTGTGTGTGTGTGTTTTAACCACGTGAATGCATCACCCCTTTGTCTGTGGCCATGTATGTGTGTGTGCCGACCTTCCTTCCTTCGCTCGGATCGTTCGATTTCTCCTTTTATTTGGTCAGCGAAAGCGAACATTGTCAGCCCAATTTCACACAAAAAATGCAATCAAATGTGACGCTTTTCATTATCCCAGCGATTTATATTTCCAGCCGGGCGGGCGCGGGGAAATTGGAATGGAATGGGTCTGCGAAAGGCAGTGGAAACGGCAGAAATTGAAATCAATCAAATTAAATTGCCTTGTTCGGTACGGAGCGGGTTTTAAATCGTTCCTGTTTGCCTTTGAATTTGCCCTTAATTGGTATAAAACTAAAGAAGTATATTATAGCTAAATCGGTTAAGTTAAACTCTCTTAACTGGTTGTTGAAATAATTATAAAAATCATTATCAGTTACCAGTGTTTTCGTTGCTGTCGCATAAAACAGTCTAAAAATCGCATATTTATTTTAAGCATATTCCTAAAAGCATTTTCAGAACCTTGCATATTTTCAGGTTCGTTCAAGTTTAACAAAGTTAACGCTTAGAAGCTACTTATGCAGTGCAGAATTTTTATTTACTTATTTATACATATATATTATATTCTTTTTAACATAACTATATGGAAATTTGTAATGATTTCAAATCTACGGAATTTTCTCACATCTCATTTTTATTACTACTTTTATTTATTTTAGCTGGGCAGGTATTTAAACTTTGGCTTGCTAAAATAAGGATCCTTTCTTGTCATTATAAAAATATATGAATAAAATTTACATTTAGTACAAAATTATTAGTTTCTCAAAAAAAAAACTTTCCTAAAACTTTCCTAAACATCTTTTGTTATTATTTAATTGTATTGTATTGTATTATTTTATATTAATATTATCATATTTAACCTACCTATCCAGGGTGCTTCAGAAATCACATGAGGTTTGAAATCCTCCAAAACGGCTTCCTAAAGTATGCTACAAAATGTTATATCCTAAAAAATAAAACGAAATTTTATTGTATTAGGTTACTTAAACATTTAATTGCATTACATTAGTGATATAATTATATTATAAAGGGTATTATAATTTTAGTCAGAAGTGAAGGAGTCATTTCCGACCATATAAAGTATATATATTCTTGATCAGCATCAACAGCCGAGTCGATCTAGCCATGTCCGTCTGTCCGTCTGTCCGTTTCTACGCAAACTAGTCCCTCACTTTTTGAGCTATCGGGCTGAAACTTTGCATATAGTCTTCTATATACTCTCACTGCTATATATGCCGGAACGGTCGACTATATACTATAGCTGCCATAGAACCGATATGAAAAAAATTGCATATTTTCGCTAATTTTTAGCATATTCGAATGAAACTTTTTTTATAGCTTTTTAATATAATTATAGCCACATCCTAAAAAATTTCATTGAAATCAGACCAATATATCATATAGCTGGCATAGGAAAGATCGGTCTTAATTCATATATTACATACATATTTTGCATACATTTTGCATTATACATGTTATATTTTATCAAAATTTGTTATAATAAGTAACAAATTATCTGCAAGGGTATATAAACTTATGCAAAAAACTGTATATGCACAGCATAATCAAAAGGGGTACAAACCATTCTATACCTTACCGTATAAACCTCGCATAATTCCACCATATCCTGAATACGTGAATCGCTTTTCAAGAAAAGTTCTTCAAGTCTCAGAGCTTCCAACACTTTACGCTTGGCTGAACTCAAGTTTGGATTGTATTATATTCGAATTTTTGGTGGCTTTGCTGCTTCATCGATAATAATTGAAGTGAAAACAATGAGTGTGGTGTGCTTTGGGGTGTGTGTGTGTGTGCCATGTCTCCGTGTAATGTGTGTGGCAGCGCCTTGAAGAACTTGATGCCCTCATTGTTGGTTGGTAATACTAATTGACCATATGGGTCGTTTTGTGCGGCATACTTGAAGTTGGCCGTATAATAGATGGGCGGAGGCATAGTCCTTATGTGCTGACTCGCATTCGCATTCGCATTCGTGTATTTGCGCTCTTTATTATGCATTTTAAATCGAATTTGTATGGAAATTAAGAACATAAAATTGCATTATGATCACGACGACGATGACGACGACATTGTGAGCGTGTTTATTTTTGTTTTTGTGCAAATTGATTAGTGGTGAGTTCTCGTTCCTGAACTCTGAACCCGTTTCGGTTACGTGTTTGTTGTTGTGCAGCGCGGTGTAAAGTAATTCGCTTGAGAACGTAAGAAGTCTATGCATGGCAATATATCATTAAAACTATAAATTGTGCATTTGTTTTGCCAAATGTGGATTTATTTTTGGGCTAAGCTATAAATATAATATATAATTAAATATATATATATAAATATTATATACAAACTTATGTCATACCGCTCAAAGGGACACCAAATATATGTGGTTGCTTTGATCTTCCAACTTTGATATATTATTTGTCTAGCTATTTTATTATTCAATGTCAAAATTTACTTGGAAAAGAATGTAGCCAAATATATTATAGTTTCTTTAAAAATTCGCCCGCTTAAATAAATTTATTTTTCGATACAAAGAACCATTTCTTTATCAACAATTTTCAAATTTATACAGCCATTACTTCTTAAGGTTCCATTAACTATATATCTGTTAGGACTGGAAGCTGATATTAACTAAGACTTAACATGAATTGCTCTTTAAAGTAAGCATTTAGTATTATGGATTTGGCTTTAGATCTGTCCTTACATTATTTTTGTAGTCCCTCCCTATATAATCAAGGGTAATTAAAAAAGAAATTCCCTTACCTATGATTTGGTAATTATTAAATAAATGTTCTTGAAAATAATGAAAAATAAATCTGTTTTAAGTATATTTTAATATTAAAGGATAACATAATGTTTGTCCTAAATCCTCTGGACCTAACCTCCTCCGTAGGTGTTTACTTAATATATGGACTGCTCCTTTGGACGTTGTAGTGTCATAGGGCACACAAAAAAGTGAAACAAAGCCCTGTGATTGCTATGACACTGGGTGTTATGACATAAACACGAATACTAAATATTGCGACTAATGTGGTGATTATAATTCTTAAAAAAAAGATAAAAAAATACAAATGAAAGAAAAATTATTAAAATTCCGCCGTAAAAATCTTCAGAGATTCCTGCACATCTCACTTTGCAACTCATTAGCGGCATCCGACACCGCGTCCCCCTTTTTGGCCAAGTGCCAGGGATTCAGGCCCATTAATTAACCATTTGTATGTGGATGCAACTGCGACAGGCGACGACCGCGAATGCGAGTGGGAATTTCATTCATAATGCACGGATCGAGATCTAATTAAACGGCCCAACGCCATCTTGACTAATTGTCTCGCCCAGTACATTTGTCTCTCCTGGCCCGGTCAGGGCATTTTTCATGCCCGCATTTTTCCCCTCTTCAAGGGAAATGCATTTGTGGTAATCACAGTTCCTCGGTGCGGCAGCAAATTGACATTGGCAATTTGTTTTCGTTTCCCGCCTTTGATCATCCGGCTTGCGTCACCTCCTCCTAGCGGCGGCGGCCTATCGAGTTTCCCTGGCATAAACAAAACGTTCTTGGTTTTTCTCTCCGCCCACTTTGGAATGCGGCTAAAAATATCCGAAATCGGGTGTTTCGAAATCTCTCTGCATACACAAAAACAAATTAGTCGGTGGAATATTTTTGGCATTCCCAGAAAGCTTTTAAGGTGGAATGCGGGGAAATTCGAAACGCCCATGCCTGGAGGTAGAAGCTCTCATCTCTTGTCCAGAGCTTAAAATAGATCTAGTCAAGTGGTTATCCAGAGAGAGCTTCGCTGAGGATGGGATCGGATCGGAACGGATCGCTGCGGATCGGAGAGCCTCGTCCATGAGAGCTTTTCTTGCTGTGCTGTGGGTGTGTATCATCCGGTGTCCCCAACTACTGTGCTTCCCCCCACTGGCTGAATTTTTTCCAAAATCATTATGTTTTTAGAAAAAATTAAATCTAAAAAATCGTTTTTATTTATAAATAATTATAAATTGTTTTAATTAATATTACAATCATGAGATTATTTTACATTTCGTAGGCAATAGACCCCATCCGCTCTACCGGGGACGTTGTTAGGTTCTGTACAAAATACATGAGGGTGTCGGTTCATTCGTAAAACAATCAAATGGCGATCAACATTTAAGGAGGCCGCGAGCGATTAACAAGTGGATGGGGATCGCGGTCCGTGGCTAGATTGATTATTCTTTGATTGATGTTGGTGTTGTGTTCAGTCAGTACAAAAGAGTATTCTCGAACCAAGGATGACACACACTGGTGAAATAATGACATTCAAAACAAATGGGCGGGCATCTCTGATGTTTGAGTGGTTGGTTGAGTGGTGGTGGTGGTGGTGTTGTGTTTCCTCTCGGCGGTGCCACTGCCCAGCACAGGCCCAGTACCACAAGAAGCAGAGCCAGGCCAGCGGGGGACAGGGTGGGACACCGGAGGGTGGTGGTGCTGGTGCTAGGCAACAGCTTAGAAGCACTTGCGGTGGACGATGCCGGGGCCGGACTCGTCGTACTCCTCCTTGGAGATCCACATCTGCTGGAAGGTGGACAGGGAGGCCAGGATGGAGCCACCGATCCAGACGGAGTATTTGCGCTCTGGGGGAGCAATGATCTTGATCTTGATGGTGGATGGGGCCAGGGAGGTGATCTCCTTCTGCATGCGATCGGCAATACCGGGGTACATGGTGGTGCCACCGGACATGACGATGTTGGCGTACAGGTCCTTGCGGATATCCACATCGCACTTCATGATGGAGTTGTAGACGGTCTCGTGGATGCCGCAGGATTCCATTCCCAGGAAGGAAGGCTGGAACAGGGACTCGGGGCAACGGAAACGCTCGTTGCCGATGGTGATCACCTGTCCGTCGGGAAGCTCGTACGACTTCTCCAGGGAGGTGGAGGCAGCAGCGGTGGCCATCTCCTGCTCGAAGTCCAGGGCGACATAGCACAGCTTCTCCTTGATGTCACGCACGATTTCACGCTCAGCGGTGGTGGTGAACGAGTAGCCGCGCTCGGTCAGGATCTTCATCAGGTAGTCGGTCAAATCGCGACCAGCCAGATCCAGACGCAGGATGGCGTGGGGAAGGGCATAACCCTCATAGATGGGGACGGTGTGGGAGACACCATCACCGGAATCCAGAACGATACCGGTGGTACGGCCGGAGGCGTACAGGGAGAGCACGGCCTGGATGGCGACGTACATGGCGGGCGAGTTGAAGGTCTCAAACATGATCTGGGTCATCTTCTCGCGGTTAGCCTTGGGGTTGAGGGGAGCCTCAGTCAGCAGGACGGGGTGCTCCTCGGGGGCAACGCGCAGCTCGTTGTAGAAGGTGTGGTGCCAGATCTTCTCCATATCATCCCAGTTGGTGATGATGCCGTGCTCGATGGGGTACTTCAGGGTGAGGATACCACGCTTGGACTGGGCCTCATCGCCGACATACGAGTCCTTCTGGCCCATACCGACCATCACACCCTGGTGGCGTGGACGACCGACGATGGAGGGGAAGACGGCACGGGGTGCGTCATCACCGGCGAAACCGGCCTTGCACATGCCGGAGCCTGCAGGATAACAAAAGCGATGGGGGAAGATACGTCCATTAGTCCGGTGAAAACTGACGAAAATCTGACGGACAGGGATTCTCAGCGGGAGTGATAATGCTTCTAACAGACAGCGTGGAAAATTCTGCGGTCTCTCTTCTCGTCTAGAGAATCTTCTTTAGAAGAAATCTGACACAAATTTGTCTAAAGAAAAGCGTTTTGAATGGTCTTTTCTCCTCTCCTAGTAATTTCGCATTTTGGAAGCTTTTTGGGGAAACATAATTTCCAATGTTCTTTTCTCTTTTCTAATGCTTTTCCTTCTGAATAGATTTTGCTCTCTCTTTTGCGATATATTTTGGAGAATCTCTGGGGGAAATATTATTTCCGAAAGTATTTCTTTTCTCTGGTTCTATGATATTTTGAGGTTCTAGATTTTAAGTGATCGTGGGAGGGACTTTTTGGTACTTCACGAGGAAGCAAAATATCCATAGTTTTAATTCTTTTTATGTCTTGATCTCTTTAATGATATTTCTCTTTGTAATAACTAAAAAAATACTGCAAGCAATTGTCTAAATAATATTATATATTTGACTTTTTGAGGGATCTCTATAGGAAAATTGAATTTCCAAATAATATTGCTAGATAAAAGGTGAATTGTAGTATCTTTTTCTGGGGAATGCAGTGGAAAATTGTTGTTCCAAAGTATTTTAGTTTGGATGAGATAATCTCAGGAAACTTGGACAAATTTTTGGTGAAAATTTTGAAGTAAGGAGGTTGTTTTTTAATAGTTGATAAACAAATCTTTAATTATAAAGATTGTATTCCTTTAGATCTTTCAAGTTCTGTGAACATTTGTTCAAGATATTCAAGATATTGCTTGAGTCTTTCACTTTGGCTATCACTTTATCACTATCTGGGCCATATCCTTGCGCCTGTTTAGTCCACTGGCTAGTAGCAAGTTCCTGCGCCGAAGGCTCTTTGGAGATAATCCGTTTGCTGGGGGATACGCACCATTGTCAACGACCAGAGCAGCAACCTCATCGTCACACATTTTGTTTGAGTTTTGTTTGTTTTACGGCACCACGGGTGAATTAAATCAAGAGTTACGGTGTGTACGGCTTGGAACACAACTGACTGACTAAAGTATCGCCGCGTTGGTACTCGGATTTTATACCGCCGCCGCAACGCCAGCACGTCCAAGAAGCGACGCTGCCATGCCCCCCCGCCGCCTCCACAACACCAACACCAATACCAATACCATAACGCCTAGCGATGCTGCCGTTCATGGATGGGGATGGGAGCATGCTGCTGCCCACCGGCCGATGCTCCTAAAAATAGATCCTTCAGCATAGGGGGCGCTTTGGAAGGCGCTGTGTGCCAGAGCGAGAGGAGCGCACAGTTCGGCGTGATCGAGCGTGGAGATCGCTATCGGCGGCGCTCGGGTGGGGAGCCGAGCAGCCGAGCAGCAGCCAGGCAGCCGAACGCTCAAGATCGGCTGGCCCGAGTCCAAAAGTGCCGTATAAGGCAAGGCGGCGCCTCCAGCACGATAGCTCGCTCTCTGGGGCTCGCTCTTGCGGGCTCTCTCTCTCTCTCCCCCCCTCTTTCTTCGGTTTGGATTTTTTGGGTCGGCGGGGGATATATTCTTCAGTTCTATTTTTTCGTATTCCTCGTTGTTTTCATAACTTTCGTGTTTTTCTCATGTCGTAATAAATTCATTTTCTATTTTCGATACGTACATACTTATATATACAGATGTATGTATGTACGAACATATATATTCGTATTCAAATCGCATCTCTCTATATTTTTTCCCAGCCTTTGCTTTGCACCTTCCATTTCTATTTTTGGTCATATTTCTCATTGCGCTCAGTGCCTTCCAACTCTCTCTCCCGATCACTTGATCGAGAACTGCCCACGCCCCTTGTAATGGACATTAATTTAACTAATTGTTTATTTACAAATTCATATTGGAGAGAGGGGGTCATAGGGGGGGCTAAGCTGGATAGGATAGGGCTACCAGCTTTGCAGGGTTCCCATTTAAATTAGGTTTGGTGCAGTCTATTTTTGGGCTGCAACTAAGTGGGGCATGTTTACGTTTTATGGCACAATCACACACAATCCGGTGAGGCCAATCGTTCCTGCTCGTACATTTCACCCGACTTCTTTCTATACCTACATATACACACAAAAGTATATACATATATGTATGTATATGTACAATATAGCTATAGAATGCCTTTACTACATGGAAAAACAAATAGATTTCGATGTCGTTAAATTCTAGCTGACCGAGGCCAAATGTACAAGAATATATATGTATATGGATGCTCCTCCCTCATATAATTATATATCTTTTGCACACATAATAGCCCTGCAAAATGGGCTTAATATATTGGCAAGAAGAATGACTAATCCCTGGATATTTCAATTTTTGTTCTGATTGTGTGAGTCTAGTAAGAGCAGGATGAACGAATATTTGCCGATTATTTTTAGTCCAAACTATATTTAGTTCAGGTGACAACCAGCATAGCATTCCTCCAGGGCTGCCATATAAAAAATTAGGGCACATATATAAATTATTGATACGATATAAGATCCAAATGCTTAAATCCAAATTAAAAATCTAATTTTATAAAAGTTTACTGGGTAAAAGATTTGTAATATTACAAGTAAAACCTTCACTATATGAAATCATATTAACATTAAATTTTAATATTAAAACTAAAAATGTAAAGAATTATGATACTACACGTATAAGATCGAATTTCACCTGTGCCAACAATAAATCAATTTTAATATAAAACAAGTCCCTCATTTTCTAAATTTCAAGGCTACACTTAGAGAAATGTATATATGTACATTTGAATAAATCAATAAGATTTTCTTAAAAGAACACGGATATTTATAAGATAAAAAAAATATATCGAAATATTATTTTATCAATAAAATAAATAATACAAATAAATCAAAAAACGTTTTATTTAAAAGTACGGACAAAATATTAATATGTTTTAATTCTTTCTATCGAGAAAATAATTATATTGTTATAAATACCTTAGCAGTATTAAAAGCCATGTCCATTGTCCGTTTAAAATACATTATATATAATATCTTAGTATGTGTATAATATAATATGTTAGTATGTGAAGCCTAAATCTTGCTTTTTATTAAACTGGACTTAACTTTAAAAGACCCATTTTTATACCCTTGCAGAGGGTATTATAAATTTGCCATGATGTTTGCAACGCAGTGAAGGAGTCA
>JAEIIU010055644.1:0-35367 GCA_018874675.1 Drosophila baimaii | reverse complement strand
AACTTTTGTATGTTGAAGGTGCGATCGTCACTAGTTTTTAACCTCGTTAAGAGGTGTTTTTGTTTGATATATAATAGCATACTTTTCGGTGCATTTAGAAAAGATTTTATAACACTTAATACAAATATGCTGGCAATTCGGATTATACATAAGGAACAATTTACTTTTAAGCAATTTAATTTTGCTTAAAACTTTACCCTTTAACTTTCATTCCAAAAAAAGAAAGATCCCACCATCGTTATATATTTTTTGTTGTTCTCCAAACCTTGTGTACGTTACCTGGATAAAACTGGTATTTTTCCCACCACTGGCCGACTGAGACCCTGTGGCACATAAACATTTTGTTAGCTGCGCTTTAGTTCGGACCAACGCTGCTGCCTTCGCCTTTGTGCAAGGTGCCCGCATCCGTGGCATCCATCCTGCAGTTATCCCCTTTCCGCAGCCCCGTATCCTTATCCCCAGAACCCTGCCACCCCCTCCCCCAAAAAAACCCACCCAATCCGCGCACTGATGGCGCTACAGTTTTTGTGATTCGACAGAGCGCATATAAACAAAGGGGTCGCGGCGTTTCGTGCGAAAAGCGGACAAAAAACAAAAAAGAGAAATGAGAAAAGAAAAACAAAATGAAAATGAAAAACAACTTGGAGTAAAGAAAGGGAACACAAATGCCAAGAGGGGTGAGGTGGAGGGTGCTGTAAGGGGGGCTTCACATTCAGATGCAGCTTCAGCTAAAGCTGCAGCTTCAATGGCAGTTGTAGTTGTGCGCTGAGAGAAAAAATACTTGTTTTTGGGGTTAATTAAATTTATAAATCAGTGGTCCACACACTCACAAAACAGAAAGCAAGAAAAAGGTGCTGTCACCTTGTCAGTTTGTAGCTAAATGTAGCCTTTTTGGAGTTAAATACCTATATTAATTATCAGAGCAATTTGTTATGTCATATTTCTTAACATGTTAGCTATTTTTTTACTCATCTCTAACCAATATACTCTGTTTTTTATCTTGTCCCATGTTTAGGGTTAATTAAATTTATAAATCAGTGGTCTGCACACACACTCATCTCTAACCAATTTACTCTGTTTCTTACACACACAAATGCCTTGTTTAGATTTAGACTGTAATGGTAAGAACAACTGATATAAATCTTTGATGTTGTAGTCCTTAAACTAAGTAAAGCATTTAATGAATTCTACAAATTAAAGACAGCATTTATCCTTCAATTATAGAACTCTAAATAAATAATGAAATTCCAAACATTATTCTTTTTTTAAAGTGATCATAAATCTTCAATTTATTTCGCTCACTGCACATGTAGTTGAAACTGCTATTCCACCGGAGTCTCCTGCAACAAATTTGCTGGCACAGCAGGCGAAAATATGTGCCAGCACAGCAGCCACGAAGGAGCAGCTTGGAATGGCGGGGAAAAGCGGGGGGATTTCGTGAAAGGATATTTCACTTTATTGGCAAAGTCGAAGATGGAATGCGCTTATAGTCGCAGTCGGGATACAGGAGGGTTCCGACCAGTGACAGCTACAAGTTATTGCCACGCCGGCATGCAACTTCGGCCGTGGATCGAGGTTTATCGCCAGCGAGAGCCACAGAACTTACACTGCTCTAATGCATGTGTGACTTCCACAATGGAGGCCACAAATCTAGCACTCAGTCGGATAGATATTTTTAGGTTTAAAGCCACATTTAGGCTCTTAAAATGTGGCTTTATTCATTACAAATATTCTATTTTTATGGCCATAGCTATGAAGACTCCTTCTGCCCTTCGAAAAAGGGTGCCGAATGGGCCCTTGGGAGTTGCCAGTTGCCGGTGCGAAAGTGCCAGCCAGACACATTCATCAGCTACGTACCTGTGCCGCCACCTCGGCAATCGTCAATCTTTCGGACGGCCTTCACTTGCCTTCACCGAGTGAGTGACAGGGCCGCCTTTCTACGGATCCTCCTCTGGCTCACCATCCGCCGCATCCTTTTCGGCCCCCCCTGTGCTTGGCTTTAATTAAGCGTCCCATTTGCCCAGAAATTGCATCTGCAGCAGGTACACACAATTCGCTGGGGTAATATTTGCATTCCATGTATCCAAGCACCATCGGTCTAAGCCTTCGCGTTGCCTGAGAGCCATTGGCTTTGAGGTTTGAGACCAAAGCTGAGATTGGAATTTGGAGAGGCGGCGGTGATGGTTGGTAGTGGAAATTTCGGTGGCTGAGGTCGAGATGTCATAAGCAGAAGCAGCAGCCGCTCCTTGGTCTGGTTAGCTCGACAATTGCCGGGCTTAATTGGATGCAAAATTAACTGTTAAGGCATTTAGCGTGTTCTGGGGCAAGAGGGAAAAGGAGGCTGTCTGCAGGCTTAGGTGTCATCAGGGTCAACTGTCCTGGGTTGGTGTTGAATGCCACAGTATACAGAAGCCGCAGAAAGTGTACTCAGACTTGACCCAACATTTAATTTGAATTTTCCATTGATTAAACTGATTTATTAGCTAGTAATTACAATGCATTGTAATCCATTGATTAAATAGTTTAAGATGTTGCAAGTAGAAGATATTTTTGGTAAATAAAACAAAGTTTACAATCCCAGCAATAGGTATTTGGTTTGCAGATACAATGGAACATCTTCTTTAATCAGTTAAAACTTAATATAGTGATAAATACCACAAAGAAACCTAAAATCTGTTTTTATTTTCTAGTTGGAAACTAGCTATGATCTGGCTTAATGGAGAGATATGCGCCTGACGAGCAGCCCTTACGCTTCATGAAATGATTTTCCCATAAATCCCACACACAGGATGGGGCCTTAAAAATTCAATTAAGTTGCGTTGCGAGTGCCGTCTCTGTCTGTGGAAAGTGGAAAGGCCGGTTCTCTGTCGCTCTCGTGTGCCAGCTTATAGCCCTGACAGTTGCCTGGCCTGGCCTGGGCCCCCTCTCTCTCTCTCTCACTCGCTAGCCAAGCCATTCTGCCTGCCAAAACATGCGTGTCAAAACAATTGTCATTCATTTTCCTCTCTCTCTCTATCTCTATCTCTATCTCTATCTCTCTCTGTAGCTGGAAATTCACTTCGCAGTCCCCAGCCCCACCTCAGCCCCCTTGCAATTATGGCCCAGTGACATGTGTTAACAGTCGGGTCTCCCCCCTTGCTTATTTCTGGCCCATTCCCTTTACCACATTCCCTTGGCTGGCTGCCTTTCTCGCTCAACATTTCCGCCAGATATTTTTGCCCATTTCCTGCAGCCTTTCAGCCTGAAATCAATATGATAGGGTAGGGAAGGGGATGCCAGAGAGAGGCGTTTTGGTCCTGCCATCAGCGCCTTGATTACTGCTGTCATATTATTTTCACACTTGAAATGCTGCCACCACCCCTTGCCACATATCACCGCCATATATGAATCGATCTGGCAGCCGCTCTTGGTCATTATCAGCGCCGGCCATTATGTGACACTTGGCTGTCACTTTACATGCTGCGAGTCCTTGTGCCTGGCCGCTCTAATATCCCGACATCCTTTCGACTGTCAGTGCAGCAGTCAGTCCTACCTACCTCCCTCCCTCCTCTTTCCAGCTCGTTTTGTAATTGATGCTGGGAAAAGGATGATGTAGTTTCTATATATTTATATAGTATAAAGTTCAAGAATAAAGTAAGGCTTCTTTCGTCTACTTTTAATGGTTCTTCCTCTAACAAGATACTATATCTTTTTAGCCTTGCAGGGTATTATAGATTTGCCATGATGCTTGCAACGCAGGGACATTTTTACGTTATACATGGTCTTTTTAAACGATAAGAGCACTTTGTTAAAATGTTCATTAAAAGCGGGCAACTATATCTGATAGCTTCCATATATGCGAAACAGGGTGTTTCGTGTAATTTAAGCTCTTAGTATCCTAATCTTGCTAAATAAGTAAAAAAAAATCTGCAAGGGTATATCAACTTCGGCTCCGCCCGAAGTTAGCTTCTCTTACTTGTATATATTTTATAATTGTATAAATTTAGTTTTAGAATTCTGATTTATTAATTTATTATTTATTTTGCAAAGCTTTTCAATGCATTTTCGAGTCAAGACTCTACGCTCTCCAATCCAAGACATGTGAACACTACAACTAACTACAAACATTTGTCGAAAACAATCCCACAACATAGTAGGCAATGCTTATACATTCATTACCTAATATGCCACACACGTCTATCTATCATTGACTCGGTTCACTTCACACCCCAACATACAGGATGAAGTTAGCCCTAAAACTGTTTCTTTTTCTCGTTACTTGGCTAGCTCTGGTAAGTGAAATATTGGAAACAATTCCAGCGATATTAAATAATCAGAATTAAACTTTCAAATCATAGCTGCCACATGGCATTGTGGCCAAATGCCTGCCACTGACCGTGAAGGATGACGTTCCAGAGACCATGCCGCTACGACTCAGACACATTAGCCGCTCCCAACGGGATGTGCCCCCAATGCCAATGGATCCACACACAATGCACTTGCCCTGCGACATGGACCAGAGGGGCGGCGAGAGCTATGTGTTTGCCTTCCCCAATCAGTGCATTTGGGCCTATAACAATCGGTACAGGAGCGAGGGTCACTTCAAGGTCTACAAGACCTACCAATTGGAGGCATTCTTTTTCGGCCAGTACCATGAGCGCCTAAAGCGTTACGAATTTGAGCCACATAACTACGATTACAATTAAAGTGTTGTCAGAAGTCGTGCAAGAAAGTATTCTAAATTTTAATTATGTACTTGTATTGCAAGAGAGTTTATCATAAATCGTGGAATTATTTTAACATTTTTGTTTCTTGGTTGGGCAAAGCAAGGAGATATCATGGTGGAGATTTAAATTAAATTTTTTGAATTTATTTCTATAACAAAATACGAATATTAGTTGAGAGTTTCCACAGTCTTAGCATTCCTTGTCGTAGTCAAGATGTGGATACACGTAGACGCTAAAAAAATGAGCCTTCACACACTTTTCCTTTTGTTTATATTGAAAATTGTGAGTAATTTTTTTTTTTATATATACCCACATACTATATACATATATCGAGGGATAATAACTAAAGCCGCCTTGCAGTTGCCGCTATCCTTTGGTGAGGCCAGACCTGTGACAGCCAAGCTCCCTCCTGCTCCTGTGCCTGCGATCGATAGAAGCAACTCCACGCACAGTGTGCAGATCAAGAGAAGTAACGCCACGAACCATGTTCCCTCCGAGGATGTGATAGTACAGGGAGGGAACTTCACAGAACTGCCGGCTTTAAATTATTCAATTGGGCATATTCGGCGAGTAAAGCGTGATAAGAATCCGGGGGCGTCCAGCGATTTGCATGTTACGCACTCGCCTTGCGACTTTGACACTTCACAGGTGCAGCTACCCAAGGCTCTTACCCCCCATTGTTTCGACGTGTATAATAGTCGATACAACTCGGAGAGAATGTATAAGAAATATCAGCTATACAGACTGGAGGGCTTTATGTTTGGCATGTACTATGAGCGCCTGAAGCGATACGAAACTGAACATCACACCTTTGAGTACAGATGGTCTGGCCCGTGAGTCTGGGTCTGGAAGTCTGGTCTGGAAGCATTTGGTCTTGTTGTCATTGTTTTGGATGTCGATAATATTGTGTTTTAGTATCGAATAAATCGTACAGTTAACATTCAAATTTTTTGTGATTCTCTTCTCTCGATTAATCAATCACAAATGATGTCTATAAATTTCACGTTATTTGCCATACTCTTAGTGCTGATGGTGTCATTGGTAAGGCGTATTCGATGGCAACAACGATGGATTAGGTAGTAAAATACAGGTTTTTGCAGCTGCCAAATGGAAGTGCTCGATACATTCCGTACAAACCAAGGGGATTATCAGGAGAGCCTTCGGCCAATGTCGCTGTAATAGTTGTTAACTCAACCAGCTCAGCACAGCGGCAGCAGGATACTACCACCGTGGAGAGGACGGCACCGAGAATCCTTAGGCACTTGGTCCGAGACAAGCGCGAGCTATATGTGCCGTTCGATTTCGATGTCAAACACTTGCCCTGCGACTATGATATGAAGCAATCGTTAGCTCTGAAAAGCCTGGTCGAAGTCTTTCCTGGCCATTGCATTTGGGCGTACAACAATCGCTATGTGTCCGAAGATGCCTTTCGCATCTTCAAGACCTATCAGCTGGAGTCCTTCATGTTTGGCCAGTATCACGAGCGCTTGCGGCGCTTCGAGATGGACCCGCACACCTGGGACTATGAGACCTTGTTGCAGGAGGTTCCTAAAGATAATAAAGATAAAGATGAAGATATTGAAGAATAATGTGCACTTTGCTTTATAATTTATGTATACCAACAACGAAATTATAATGTGCTTGTCATTCCTTCGCTCTTTTTTTTTCCTTATCTCTGTGCTAAGCTAAATAAGTTTAATATCATTTAAAATGTAACATAGTGCCGATTTATTTATTTAACTTAAAAATCCCAATTGTTTTCTGCTTTACCTGGGAATGTGATGTCAAAACTTGGTCAGTTAGTTTGTGTTCATTGGTTCGTAAAGGTAACAACAAAATTTTAAGTATTCTGTACAAAAAAAAAAAAAAAAACAAAGTTAAGAGGCCTTAGGTAAAAGATAAGTTCTTGACCATGGATCTGTTAGTAAAATTTCTGCTGAGCCTCCTGATAGCAATGGTAAAAACCTTTTAAATACCTTTGATATAAATAGTTTTATCAGTAAATCCAACAACTGCTTAGCCTCTATTCCATTCGGGACATACCAGAGCTCTCCCTGAAACCATGGTGGCCAATAGAACAAACGTTGAGGAGAAGGCCAATGCCACTGATCAAATGACACTGGAAAAGCTGGAGGAAGAAGCGAAACCGGACGCTACGCCAATCATCAAACATATTAGGCGCGAACATAGGGCAGTTTCAATGCAAGTGGTGATGCCCTTTGACCTGCACACCTTGCACATGCCCTGCGACTATAAGAACAGATTGGCCCTGTTTGAAGGATACATGCCCAACCACTGCATCTGGGCGCTAAACAACAGGCACGCGCACGTAGAATTCTACCGCGTCTTCAAGACCTACCAGCTGGAGAGTTTCTTTTTCTCTCAGTACTACGAGCGCCTAAAGCGCTACGAAATTGATACTCACGAGTTTACCATTGACTGAGCGACCTGAAAAAATTAACCTTATAAGCCATGTTTTCAAGTCTCTTATTTACTCGAGTACTAAAACCGTAACAATTTTTTATGCTAAACCAATGATTACATAAGGGGGGAGTGTCGGAATATGTGATACGTAATATTAAAACAACTTACGAGGGATTATATAGAAACCTAAAAAAAAACAACCATTAAAAGACAGTCCATAATGACATTTGGGAAAGGGGGTCAGCGAAGGGATTACCAATCCATTTGTATTAAAATATATATAAAACATTACATTCATTATAAAAAATTACTTGTATTATTTTTTAGAACCAAAAAGAAACTTTCTTGTTTGATATTGCTTGCAAAGAGCTGATACATACATATGCACAAGATCTTGCCGAAAAGCAAGCGGCCTCAAGAGAGCCAAGCAAACAAACGCGTTAGAAAAAAGTCTATGTGGATATTTAAATTCCGTATTTAATCGAGAATTTTGGAAACGCAGAAATCTATTTTGAGTTATTTCTAGCGCACAAGCGTTGCCAGTTTATGTCGCTTTCTGGCTGCTAATAATTTATGAAATTTCCCCCGCGGCCACAAGACGGTTTTCTGGGCATCTTCTCAGGCATTTTTGACAGGCATCGCAAGCTGAGTTCAATGCAAGCGGAAATTTGATATTTTTGAAAAGCTTTTTCACCAAAGTAGGAGGGGGCATGTGTTCGTTGGCAGCTGCTGTTCAATTTCCCACGAAATGATATATATATGTATATATATTTCTTTGATTCTAGAACACGCTTTGCAGGCAGTTCAAAAATTCGATCATTATGAGCACATTTATCATGGATTTTGTTTTAATTGCGGCCCCCCGTTCATTTACATTGATGAAACATAATCAATCAATTTCATTCATTTCGGCGAAAGCAAATAAGGTGCAACCGCCTTAAGTGAATTGGATGGCGTGTGTTTGTTGGGTCTCCGATTTTTATCTGCCAAATTCCCCACTCGGATAGCATTTGTGTGTAATTTGTAATTTTGCGGATCATCAATCAGCTGTCGTCGGCTGTCGAGCTGCGATTTGCTTCAGCAGGAAGAGCGGAGCAGAGCGGAGGCAACGAAGGTTCGGCTCTTGTTTCACTTTGATTTATCGATGACTTGGCGAAACACAAAAGTTTTCCTTTTAATTACACACACACACACAGGACCCTGCAGGAGAACTTGTCCCACTACTATCTGAGTTTTTCATTGTCCTGGATTTATAATTAACAACCGCAGAGCCAGGGCATCCCTTTTCTCTGCGATTATTTATGCATCACTTCTTAATACTTAAAAAGCCCAGGATATTTTCTTTATTTTTTGGTAAATTGTTTCACTGCAAAGTTCACGTGCAATTGAAATTATTTTGGAAATAAATAACTACAAATAAATCATGTAATTTCCTTACTCTCCAACTGAAAGTCCCTAGTTTCCTGTACTGTAATATATTTATTAAAAATTTAAAAGCTTCTTGCTGACTGCACAAACTTGAAGATTTTTCGCTAGTTCTGCTGTTTCACTTCCCTTTTTTTTCCGATTGAATTAAATTTCAAGCCTTAGCTCAAGTTGTCTTCCACAACCTCGGGGCCAAGAAGCGTTGCGACAACCAACTGTGTTTTTTAATTAATTTTAAATTACAAAATCAAGTGCCGGGCTGGCCAGACGGCAAAACACAAGAAAATAAAACCGAAAAAACGCCCAAGATGATGAAAATTGCCAAGTGGAAAATATGATGAATTCCTTGTGCAAATATTTTGTATCATTAAAATTTTAGAGAATTTTTTTTTCCCTAGCTCACGCTGGGAATAGCTCTCGCAATGCCGAAAAGCTTTTGCTCCCCCGGTTTTTTGCTTTATGGCAAAAACAAAAAAAAAAAAACAACATTTTGCTTTGCTTTGCTTTCTGCCAAGGAGCTTTATTTATTTATTTCCGGAAACGTGCCCTTGAGATTAAAGTATTGCCCCCCACCTTGTACGCCTTCTGCTCGCCCTCCCCCGCCCAAAAAAAGTGCTCGGCGGCCATCTGTATGTAGCTATGTACAGGGTACAAGTACATATATATATATATATATATATATGCAAACAGAGATACACATCTGTATCTGTGTGTTGTTCATTTGTTCATTAGGTTCCTTCGCGCCATCCCAGGCTCTCCATCTCCAACTCGAGCCTGGGCCCGTCCTCCACCTCCTGCTCATCTTCGTCCTGTTCCATTCCTTATGCCCATTTCTCGCGCGTGTCAGGGTGTTTGGTCAGAGTTGTTCAAAGTTTCCACACCCCCGGCCCCATCCCCGGCCGCTTGGTCACGCCCCTTAAGAGTGTCCTAGGCGATGGCGGTTTGCTTTGCTTTACTTAATGCACTGAAAAAAAAGAACCCAAACAACCTTTTACTTGCTTCTATAAACTAAATTTTTAAAGAAAAATATGGCATGGGTATCCTTTGCAGAGACATGGCAAAAGATTGCCTTAAAAATCAAGCAAACCTTATAAAAACACCATAAGTTTATATAAATTAACTAACTGCTCAAATACACTGTTAAAAAATATGTAGCTTTTAATTTTCACTTGTAAATGAGGGAAATAAAAAATGTATTTACGTTTTTAAAATAATTTTAGATTTAGCGTTCTTTAAATTGACTTTTTAAAAGTTTTCTATGAACTGTATTTAAAATTTTCTCTAAAAATCAATAGAAACTCTGCAAAATTCCTTACAAAATACCTTTGTCTTTTTCTAAGTGCACTCTTTTGACCATTTGCGCGCCTCTAATGAAAACACAATAAAAATTTTGCGCTTTTCTGCCTTCCCAAGTGGCTGTGAAATTTTTGATGAGTTTGTCAGCTTGTGGGAATTGTGCCAATCGCTCTGCCAGTCGCCAGGCGGATACTTATTAAGCGAACTGTGTGCTCTCCTGCTCGCTGGCTCCTCTAAGAAAATGTAGTTCAATGTAATTAAGCTTCTGCTTCTTGGGTGCGAAGGTCAAAGGGCGTCCCCTGTTGGAAAATTGTCTACTGCGCGATAATTATTCGATGACTGACTGACTGACTGACTGACGGCCAATGACAATTTTCCAGCGACAGGGGGACAACAGTGGCCATAACAGGATAGCCATAATTCAATTAGTCCCAAGCAAATTCTCCCGCCTATCCTGTGGGTGAAAAAGTCAATAAACAACTTCATCTTCATCGCCTGAAGTTTGCGCTCTGCGTCAAAAGTTTCCAACATTCCATTCTGTTGATGGCCAATTAGTTCATATTGCTTATATATACATATATATGTATGTATATGTATAGGACCAAAGTCGGGCAAAGTATTTATGGCCGAGGAACATGAATGTCAAGCAATTGCTACCAATCAAATCAATCACCTGGACTTTGCCCCGAATATATACATAGGAGTTTATGTGTTCGGCAATATAAAATTCAGTTCAGTTCCCGCCAGCTATCCCGCTGTTATCCTTAATCCTTCGTTTTTCTTTCGGTTTTTTTTTTCTTTTGCTCCTCCGCTTTTGAAACTGACACGTTGCCGCTCTGAGGCGCAAATCTCATTTCCCTTGTGGCGGCGGCAGCCACTGAGAAAAAAATTTTATCATCCCGCCGCCCCTTTCTCGCCCAGCTTTTACGTTTCGTTTCGTTTCGTTTTGGTTTTATTTTTTTTTTGGTAACCCAATTTGATGGCCAGTGCTCCGCTGCTTTGGCTCTCTGCTTACGTCACAGCTTCGCACCTCGCACAACTGGCTTTCTGTGTCACACACACACAGACACACACACACACACAGAGGCGCACACTCTCAGAGGGACACACACATTCTCATACAGTTGTGGCCAAAATATTAGTGGAATTCGTATTGTTTTTTAGAGAATAAGGTTTTCAAATCACTTTAAAATGTGCCTAAAAGTATGCTATAAAATATTTGAGTTACCAATTCAGTGTTCATTGCTGTTCTAGCTAACAGTCTTACTTAAAACGCTTTTTAAAATATTTTAAAACCGTGGGGACTTATAAAAAGCTTTAGGGGTTGGAAATCCTTTAAAATAGGTGTCAAAAAGTATGCTACAAAATGTTGCATTATAAAAACCAAACAAACTTAGCCTGAATTCGATACCTAAAATACTTTGTTGCTTATTTTAAGACACATTTTCAAGGGATTTGAAAAACCTAGTGTTGCCTGGAGCTACCCCAAAATATAATATCTTGCATATACTCTCGAAAATCTCTTTAAATATTTTTCTAAACAACAAAACTAAAATTATACAAACAAAATATACAACTTTTTTATAGATAAGATAAGAACCTTATTGTTAATTTTTGTATAAAAATCTGTGACTATTATAAGCGGAGATTAATTACACTAAAAGTGTTGCCTATTTTCAGGATGAAGAGATATAAATAAAAACCAATGATTCTTTCGAAGTATAGCAACCGTATGTAAACCTCAAAAGCTACAGTGAGTAAATGTAAATGTAAATTGCTTTGGCTTCACAAGAACCTACACGACACGAGTCTCCTCTTTCCCTTATAGCCATTAAAGTTCCCCAAAGACCGACAGACAAATGGAAATGACCACATCTTAGTTGTCTGTTAAGTGCTAAACTACTTTGTTCACCGCAGCTGTAGACACCCACAGAGAGGAGGAGGCGGCGGCGGCTCTACATTATGGCCAAAAAGTGGACGAAACAAAACAACAAAATGCCATTGGAATGAGAGGCATAAAAAATGGTAACAAAATTACATACATCAAAGGTGTTTTTTTGCTTCCTTTTTTTTTTTGTATATGAATACACGAGTGAGTGTGTGAATGTGTGTGTGTGTGGGGGGGATGCGGGATGTTGTTTAAGGGTTGCTGCGGGCCATGTTGCTGGCCGCTCGTTGCTCGTTGCCTTTACTGATGTTGTTGCTGCCGCTGACCAATGGTCCATGTAATTTTTTGGCAAGCATCTCTTCGCATATCAGCGCACTTGTGAACCTTTTTTGGAGATGGGTCGTGAAATATGCGACCCCCCAAGCCCCCGTCTCCACCCCCTTGGTCCGTCGATTGCTTTTCCATGTTACCTTTCCCTTAACCTCAGTCGTCGTCCTCTGGCTCCTCCATTCAGCTCGTATCTCATCCACATTTATGATGAATGTGTGCGGGCCCCCCATTTTTGCTGTTTTTTTTCTGGCCAAATAAACTTGGCAAATATGCGGCCTTAGTTTAAAGCCAAAGCACGCGCCGATTGACATCATTAAGCCTGGCCCAGGCAGCCAGCCAGCCAGCCAGCCAGCAGCTAGTTGCGGCACTAAATCATGGTTCCGGCCATCCAAAAAAAAAAAACAAGATATATATACATATATATAGATGACAAAAAAAAGAAAAGTGAATGCACAACTAAATGAATGGCACACATGGGAGGAAAAGCGTGTATACACAGAAGCAGAGGTGGGGAGGGGGAGGAAAATGAAAGGAGTTTTGATTTATGCAAACAGTTCAGCAGAGATAACAAAAGCGAAAGAGTTGGCCAGAAAATTACCCTGTTTGAAGGGGAAATCCGGTGTAAGAATTTACAGGACGACAAAAAAAGGCTTATTTTCGATTTATTTCCGGTTGTGTATAGGTCAACAAATTGCAAATGATAATTACAAGTTCAGGACTGGCATTTGCTCTCAAGTATTAGATTTTTAAAGACCTGCCCTTTAATTTCCGGTTTCCTGCTTTATTTTCTTTAGAAAAAAGTCAAACAAAGTAGAGATTTATGAAAATGACCAAAATATTAAAGGAGAAAGCCAATGGCAAGCGGAACTCAATCAAGTTGTTAAGCGAATATCCATGTTTATGCGTCTCCAGATGCTCTCAGATTGCTCAGAATGGATCTATAAACAAGCCAGCCGCCCTTCTCTGCACACCAGCAAAGGCTGTAAAGTTGATAAAACCAAACCCCAAAATACGTTTTCACCAGCATCCCAGATGATGCTACCCACAAATTCACAGAGTCACAGCCGGAGCGTGTGTGTCTGTGCGGTGTGTGGTGTATGGTGTGTGCTTGTGCTGGATTCTTCTCGCCTTGTTTGCACTTGGTTATTGATAGTGCTTCAATCTGAGGAAATAATAAATAAATGAGCCTAACGTCACGGCTCATGTCGTTGGCCCACCTACGTAGCCAGCAACCAGCTCCCCCTCAAAATACGCACACAGGCACATACACTTAAACACACACGAGCACAACACCAGCACACACACATACATGCTCACCCCAAAACGGACTCATTCACTCAGGACATTTCCTCTTCTGACGCTCCTGGTGCTGCTGCTGTTGCCTGGTGGTGCTCCTGTTTTCCATTTTCATTCTCTGGGCTCTTGGCTCCCCCGTCAGTTTCTCAATTTCCCCCGGAGCTGCCAACATTTTTCACATCTCGGCTATACATACACTTAGAGAAACGTCACTAATTGGGTGAGGAAAGCTATGGGTATTTATTTTGTTATTTTTAATCCGAAAATAAACACCTTTGTTTAGGTTTTATGATTTCAACTCTTTTAACTTTGTATAAAATCAATATATCTATGATTTTAATGGAAATATAAGAAAATATACCCATTTCCCAGAGTTTTTTAAGCTTTTCTGGCTAAAAAGGAATCTAGGAAAAATAATTTTAATTGAATAATAAATCTTACTTTTTATAATTCATTTTTTTTTTATAGAAACTTTGCATAATTATCTCATTATTTGGATCTCATTCAGTGCTACATTAAATCCCCCTTGAAATATTTAATATTTTTTTCTCTCTGTGTATGTTTGTTTGCTTGCCGCTCGCTGTTCTCGGCACCGTCCATGTGTGTATGCGTGCTTGTGACGTATACGCAACGTGTGCCATATTTTTACATGGCCGCCGGGCAACAACAACTGCGACAGCAGACCGCCTGCAACTGACAGGCCGCACTGCCTATGACGACTGCCGGTGTGCCAGTGTGTGTTGTGTGTGTTGTGTGCGTGTGTGTGTGTGTGTTTCCTTCAGTTATTTAGCGCGCCTCGCAGCGGTCTGTCCGCCGACCTCCGACCATCGCGATGCCATTGCTTTTCCGCCGCTCGCGCACACACAAAGAGCAAATTGTTTTAATACATGCATATATACACATACACTCGCCACGCCCACTGTATCCCCCCCCCCCACCGCCCCCCTCTCACTGACATCTCAATTTGTTGGCATTGTTGTGCAGTTTGCTTGGGAGCGCGCGCTTACAAGTTTCTTATTGCAATGCAAATTAACATTTTTTTTCCCAGAGAGAGAGAGCCTGCAAACACACACACACACACAAGCAAGCACTTGTGTGAAATTTCATTAACATTGCGCATACGCCCCGTCGTCCGCACGGTCATTAAGTAATCTGTTTCATTTTGGGGCCCTGCCGCATGGCACCTGTCCATAAAATGCATTAATCAACTGTCTGGCAATTTACTTCGCATACTCGCACACTCGCACACACACACAAAAGGCTGGCAAATTAAGCGTTGGCGAAAAATTTCATCTGACACAGTGCCTCACATATGTACATATACATATGCACAAAGGGAATGAGCAAAGTAATAGCATTTAATGACATTTATATAAATGAGAAGCTCTAAAGAGCTGAAAATTGAACCGGAAAACGGGTGCAAATGAGTAAATGAAAGTTGAGATACTGCAACACAGGACACAGGAATATATATATATATATATATATATATATATTCACCTGGAATGCCCTTCGACCTACAATGGATTTTATTATAATACACCGAGACAGCCGCTTGCATCAATTTCATCGTCGGCCTGTCAATTTGCTTTTTGGCAGTTCGACTGCCATTTTATCGCTTCGGCTTGGCATGCATATGGAGCACACTCAAAAAATGTTTATTTCTATCAGCTAAAAGGAAATATATATTTCGACATTTTAATATTTTTGTTTTTATTATAGTGCCAAACACACACACACACGGGCAGGCCAGGCCACCCTTCACACGCAGATGCTTTTAAATATTTCAGACATATGTAATGCCTCAGCATTCGCCATCGATCCCCGTACGGCTGCTGATGCCGATGCTGCTGCTCCTGGCCCAGACAGTTTGTTTTGGCTGTCATTGCTTTTAAAAACTTTATGACATGGCCAAAAATTTGGGCATTTTCATGCAAATATGTTAAGTAGGGTGTGTCAGTATTAGGTTTAATATGGGGAAACTCCATTTCTGTAGAGTCTTATTTGAGCGGATAAAATAATCAGCGGACTAACTTATCGTAAATCGATTTTCTAACCTCCTAAAATGTACCTGAAAGCGAAGGATTGGCATAGTGCTGATAACTGTTCTGTTAATGATCGATTATCGATACTTTAACTGTCCTGTTAATAATCGATTAATTATATATTAACGAGACTTTATCTGAGGAATAATAATTATCATACTTCATAATTTCTTTGTTTTAAAATCTTTATATTTATTATAATTCCAATAAATTTATGCTGTTAACTGTGCCTTTAATTATCGATTAATTATAGGTTATCGAGTCTTTATCTGAGCGCAAAGTTGTATTTTAAATAACCCTGACTTTAAGGATTCAAATTAGGAATTAAAAAAACCCTAAGCTGGAATAATTCTACTTCTCTTCATACTCCATAGTTTTTTTTTTTTGGTTAAAAATCTTCATATTTATACAGTTTTCATGCCTTTCAAAACCACATACACCCTAATATTCCTACGAAAGGTATTCGCACAGCCAAGGGGAATGTTTGTGTTGTAAATTACGAAACGCATATCGAGTGAAAAGTGTCAGGAGTCCAAGTTGGAGTAAGGTCAAGTTTTTGGGTTCTCGTTCTCTCGTTCGATATCTGGAAACTGTCTGCCAATCACAGCCCCGTGTGTGTGTGTGTGCGAGTGAGTGTCCTTTGCTATCTGACATATCCTTTTTTGCCTGTGGTGGTCCTGGCAGCTGCTGCTGTGGCTGCTGCTGATTTTATGCTTTTCTCCCACTTCATCGGCGGTGTCGAGATGTGTCGATGTCGTAGAGAGTCGTAGAATCGTCGCCGTCGCATTGCACATAAAACATTTTTATTGCTCATTTAGATATTTATGCGCAGTTTTATTATAATGAAAATTGTGCGTATGCGTGCGGTTTTTATTGTGATTGCATTGAGGCCAACGAAAGCAGTCAGCCAGCCAACCAACCAACCAGCCAGTTTCCAAAGTTCAGGCCAGGGCACACAGTGGCTTGTGGGCTTGTGCGTCACACAGTTGCCTGGGAGTTGCCGCCTTGGAAAGTCGGCAAAATCAGAAAGCTGGAAAAACTGAGAGGACAGAGGACAGACGACTCCTTGGCTCTCTATCTACATCTACACACACAAACACACACACACAACAGAGTTTTTCAAACTTTGAAAGTGCACGTGATTTGATTTGTTTTCCCCTCTCTCTCTCTCCGCGGTTTGCTCCGCGTTCGAAAGGAGCTCAATTTTACGCAGCTTTTGCTTTTTGCATTTTATGCGTTTCTGGCGTTTCTGGCGTTTCTGGGGTTTCTGGGGTTTTTACGAGCCTCACGTCGACCGCAAACAAATTCAAATGGCAATGGGAATGGGAGAGAATGGCAGCCGCAATCGCAATCGCAATCGCCAAATGGCAAATGTCGCAAAACGAATCGCGATCTGGCGGCGCGAGTCGAAAGCCCAAGGAGTCTGATAAGTGCCCGCCAAAGTAGGCAACAATTTTTTCATTGCTTCCTGAGCTGCTGCCATCATTCCCTTTGCGATATTATACCATTTAATTGCGTGTGTGTCTGTGTGTGTGTGTGTGTGTGAGTGGGAAGAAATTAATGACCGAAACTGCGTAATGAGCTTTTGCCCAAAATAAACAACAACAAAAAATGTACCCCAAAGATTGGCACGAGAATATTGTTGGTCCATTAATTAACGCCAAAATGATCGATAAAGTTTTGCTCTGCGGCTTATACATTTTTAAGCTTTTGTTTTTTCGGGGCTCGGAAGATGCATTTTTAATGGCTTCTGTTAACGATGAAAACATTAATTAACGGCTATCAATTTTTATGTACCTTTTGACCAAAAAAATAAATAAATTTATTTAATGCCGAATGATACTGCAAATTGAAGTCTTTATAATTAAAAGAGCCTTTGTGTCCTCTGCTGATTTATTATAAAGTATAAGCTTGATGATAATATGAGAAAACCCAATATATATTTATGATCGAATTAGGGTCAAATTAAAGTGAAATTTACATTAATTGTTAGCAATGTAAGCTTTACAATCACTATTCAACAAAATGAGATAATTATTTACCATAAAGGGTCATTGGCTTAATCCAATAAGCACAGCCCATTTTGGGGAAAAAGGACTCTCGACCGCATTAAAAGCGCAAGTAAATCAAGTATTAATTAACGAGGATACATACGAGTTTCGGCTGGGTTTTCAGCTACAATTAATTCACAAATTATTAAACCAATATCGAAGAGCGGTGGACTCACACCGCTTGAAATGAACAACAAATCGAATAGCAGAACAACAGCCGCAGCCATAATAATTACAAACCAATTAAAAGCTTATTTACATATTGTCTTTGTCATAATGCAGTTGAAGATACAAATGCAAATACTACATGGCATACATATGTACGGATGCATCACACACTGGAGACTCGGCGGCAATAACAACAACATCTGCAGCAGCAGCAGCAACAGCAACAGCAGCAGCAGAACAATGCCAATGATAACGACAACTGATTGACGGCAAACCGTCAATGACACGAGCCCAGTGCTCAGATGCTGATGCAATTGCCATATGGCCACCCACGACAACCACCCAGGCCAACCCACAAAACACCCCCCAAAAGCCACACCCACCGAGGCCACACACTCGTAGGCCATGGCAATTGCATTTGCCAGTTGCGGGTGGGTGTGCGTGTGTAAGATTAAGCAAATTTTGCGGTAAATTCAATTTTCAATTCAACGCAATTGAATGAATTCAAATCACTTGAGCAGCAAAAGGCGTGAACGTCTTCCCAACTAGAAAATAACTTCAATTGAGGTCAGGAATTATGCATATGGCAGGCAAAATAGAAAGGCTAACCGATGCACAAATACTATATATTACATTTAGCTATAACTATGGCAATTAATTGCATTAAACATACGTATATGTTTGTATATAAAAGAGTTTTGAACACAAGTAGCTACTTTGGTTAAATTATAAGAATTAATATGATAAAAGGTCCCCAGTGTTCTTAAACTATAGTCAAAGCTAAAGCTAAAACCCTTGCTTTCTACTTGGCCAATGGGGGTGGCAACGATTTCATACCTGTTTACACCTGTACGCATAGTTTGCGGCCCGTTTATGCCAATTGCATCTACCCACATTTCTCCATGCATATTTCGACCAAAAACTACAAGCACACATACATACAGTGCACTGAGATAAAAATTGTGAAAATAATCTGAAAAATTGTATTATTTAGAAACAAAAAAATAACTACCATCCGTTTAGTAATAAGTTTTTCACAGTTTTATTTATGTATTATAAAAATACCCTTCTTTCTTATTTAAGAAAATTACACAGAAAAGTATGCCAAATTACTAGTTGGGAATTATAAGGATTTCTTTAGTTATGAAAACAAACCTTTCACCAAAAAATTGGTAAAGGAAATACAATAAATAGGCCTATTTACTACATAGTTGGGAATTACAAAAACTTATTTATTCAAGCTTTTATTATAGTTTAAAATCCTAAAAAAAAAAAATAAATAAATAAATAAATAAATAAAATATTACTTCTTGGGAAGTATGGTAATATGAGCTTTATGGTGTCGATGGCAGAACCCTATATTTAAATGATAAATTAAACCTATTCTAAGTCAAGAGGTTATTACTCTAACAATGACCTATTTTTCGCCCAGTGCACACACAGAGACGCATCTGGTCCATTAGACTGGTCAGTTGGCCAGTTGACATCCATCCTCACGAGTCTCGTTTCGTCTCCTTTGGCTAATGCGGCCACTGGGCAGTCAACTGTTCCGCCAGCCGCCCGCCTTCATCTCTCTCCCTCTTGCTGGCACACTCCACCCAGCATCCCTGCCTGCCTGCCTGCTCCTCTCCCCCCCGGAACATAGTATAGTCCTGTTGATTTTGCCCTTCGGCTGACACAGAATGTTGTTGACTTTGCATATTAAAACAAAATGAGAATGCAGAAGCAAGCAGCAGCAGCAACAGCAGCAGGCAACAGCAACAACAGGAACATTGTTGAAAGATATGGAAGGGTTCCTTTCTCCGTTGGTAGAAAGGA
Organism: Drosophila baimaii; assembly: GCA_018874675.1. Classification (NCBI taxonomy): domain Eukaryota; kingdom Metazoa; phylum Arthropoda; class Insecta; order Diptera; family Drosophilidae; genus Drosophila; species Drosophila baimaii. The sequence goes on along the minus strand of JAEIIU010055644.1, from coordinate 15,920 downwards.
AGAATGAAAGTAGGGGGCAGGGGGAATGGGAGGGCACTTATAAGGCTACTTTTTCATTTGTGACGCCCACGTTAAACTTTAATTAATTATATACAGTTTGTTTGGCAAATTAAAAATTGTTGACTTTCACAGAATCGCAGAATGATGACGAGGACGAAAAGTGGAGGTTTGGCGGGGGGAATTTTAATTAGGCAACGCCACACACACAAACACATACAGACGCACAACCATTCGCACAACCAAGCGAAGGTTGCGTAAGAGGCTTAAAGTGCGAAAATGGTGAAAAAAAAACTCTGATGGCAAAAATGTGAAATGCTGTCGAGTGTGACGTCCAATAAGAATTAGTGGCCAACAGGAGGAGGAGAAGGAGGGGAGTGAAAGGCCACTCACTCGTTTGTAGCTGTTTTTCGTTATTGCCATTGATTGACACGCAAAGCGGCCACGCTTTCAGGTGTGTTGGGTGTGTGTTTGTGTGTGTGTGTGGGTATTTCATAGGTCCGGAATTTCGGAGCAGGAATGGAGAAACCAGTTGACATGACCAGGGCGTTGAGAACCCGCTTTTCAGTGGCTGATGAAGGGGAAATGGCAAGGAAGGAATGGGGCGAACACAACGTGGCCATCCACGCTAATTGGAGCACGTCGCAGCACACTTTTGTACACTGAAAGAAAGTACAGGATATAATGGCAAAGATTTGCAAACAAGGATTTGTACAGAATTTAAAAATAATCAACTTAAAAAACGATTCCCCTTCATCTTTAGATTAAAATGTAATTACCAAATATGTTATAACTTTAATGTTATTTATTATGTACATTTGCCTCTTGTTTCTTTCAGTGCTTACCAGCCGCAGTAAAGGTGTAACTGGGGGGAGAAAGGTGGAAACGAAGAAATGCACTTAATTGGAATACGACGACGAAGAGGAGGGCAGCGCGAGTGCGTCGCGATTGCTCTATGATTAATTAGTGGCCACAGGAGAGTGGTGTTGGAGCAAAACATCAAGGAGCTGGGCTGAGGGCGAAGGAGGAGGAGGAGGAGGAGGAGGAACCGAAACTGTCCCGTGAGATGATTGATACACTTTTGGAAACTTTTTTGCAAGCCTCCAAAAAAAAGAGATTGAAATCAATTAAAAAGCTGCTTTTTTGCTTAAAACTTTAGGATATTAATTGCAAAATTGAGCAAAAAAAATATATCTAAGGAGCTTGAAAACAGATTATTTTATATCTTTTGGTTTTTTTTTTAAATATTTGGAAATTCCAAGAATTTATACAGCATTTAGTTATGGATACATTCCGTGTAACTTGAGCAGCTGCTGTCTGCTTTTTGTCTCCTTGGAGAATCCACCCTCAAGCCCCCCCAAGTTCGTTCCTTTCTCTTGATGTTTGTCGCGTTTCGTCTTACGCATAATTAGCCGGCGTAAGTAAACTCCTTAAGCTGCAGTTAAAAGCCATAAAACTTGCGCGCATCGTTTGCTGTCATGTTAAATTCATAATTTCAATTTCAAATTGTTATTACAGCCGTCGTTGTTTTGCCATCTCCACCCAGCCCCTCTCTCCCGGCTGTCTGTCCACCATCACAACCCCTTCTGCCATACTCAACATCGCCGCCCTCCCTTCACTTCACGTTCCTGCCTGATTATTATTGACAGTTGCCGACGTCTTTTGTTGTTGTTGTTGTTGTTTTAGTTGTCTGACGCTAGACTCCCCCCCCCCTATCCTGCTCATTTTAGTCTCATAAATATGCAAATTAATCATTTGCGGAAATTTACATACTTAATAAGTCGCTTTAATTAAATGTTCACGCACGCATGCCTTGCAATCTTGCCCCCGAGAATCGCATGAAAATCGGCGTGGAATCCTTTTTTCCACATTAATGCCAGCCTTGTTAATTGTGCTGCAGCTACAAATCCGTCGTCGCCTCTCTATAACGCGGCTACCCCTATTTGCCTGGAGATGATGGGGATTCGGATACGGATTCGGAGGGGGGGCGGAAAACCGGAAAACCCGTGGCCCGGCAACTGTTTCGCATATTTCGGGACACAGTCACGTTCCATTTAAAGCAGCAGCAGCAACACCAAAAAAGAAAAACAGTTTATCTGCCGAAAAAGGAAAAACAACAACAAAAAAAATGAAAAAATAAAAAGAGAAAACTCGAAGCAGAGAAATCTTTTTTATGTGTTCAACGAAAAATTGTTGCCCGAAACGAAAATGAGCACCCAGGACACCAGCAGCAGCAAGTATGCAAACTGTGAGGCGCAGCGAACATAAATTAACATTTTTATGCCCCGCTGCAATGGACCAAAAAGAAGTTGGCTCACAACAACACAGTGGGGCAGGAGGCGGCGGAGGACACCCCACCCCACCCGGTGTCGAGTGATGGGTGGTGGTGGATGGTGGGCGCTGCGAGAGTCCTTTCTAATGCCCGCATTATTTACGAGGAAGCTGAGGGCCCATTCACATCTCTACATTTCATTTCGTTTCGTTTCCATTTCGCTTCGTTTCCATTTCGCCTCACCGCATTCTTTGCCATTCGCCTTTGACGCCACAAATAATTTTAATTGGTTTTCCTTTTTCTGGAAGGGGGGAGGTGGGTGGAAAACCCAAGTCCAAGCCCTGGCCCTCGCCCCAGATGGTAATGACTTTATTTCTATATATTGTATATTCAGAGAGTTTGAAAAGCATAAGACCATAACTTGTAATCGATAAACTTGTGTGTGTGTTTTTTCTTGTTTTTGGTTGGGAAGCACACGCAGAAAATATCAAGGAAATTGGCCATCAATTTGGGATTATTTCAAATTGAATTTAGGAATTGAAAAGTAAACTAAAATGTAGATGAAGGGGATAGGAAAGGTATGAGGAGAGGGTTAGGGTTTTAATTATGATGCTTTCTTTATATTTTATGCATCCTAAGGAGTTGGTTATTATTAATATAAAATCCAGCTGGTAAAGTTCTTCATAAATAAATTCCCAAATTATTATATGTATATATTCCTCTTGTGCATAATGCTTTTGATCTTTTGTCAACATGCTTTTGATTAGCTTGCAATGCTTATGAATTTACTAAAGTCCGAGATAGATGTATTCATCCTTTTAGATATAGGGCAACAAATTCCATTTATACATATTATTAAACTTTTGCTTATGTGTTTGTTTGTGTGGCAGCCGCAATTGCAATTTGATTTGACTAAATTTGCATATTTGAGTGTGTTTGTGTGAGTGCGAGTGTGTGTTGTTTGTGGGTTTTGCACTTTCAACTTTTGGTTTTGATGAATGGGAAAACAGTTGATGTCAGTTGCAAGATGGGGGAAAAAAGAGAAATTACCGCAGGTCGAGGGTGAGGGTGAAAGGGTTATATAATTGCCCCGAAATAAGTCAATCAGGAAATTAATGATTTTTTTTTTCGACACTCTTATTACGTATACGTTTAACCCAACACAAGATAAGTTAATAAGTTGGTAAGAAGAAAATGTAGAAACTATTTTGGAACATTAGGAGAGTCTTTCTTATATTTCAGCAAAAAAACACTATTTTATAGGTAAAATTATCCTGTTTTGGAGGTATATCTATTTTCTGTAGCATACCTTTGAGGGCATTTAATAAACATATTACGTATACGTACTGAGGTTTGAATTTAACTTTTTTGTTGCATCAAACTTGCACGAAACTTGAAATCTTTACAAGTCTTTTACTAAAAATATATATTTAAAATACACAAAATTCTTGAAAAGTCATTATTTCTCGACCGCTTTACGCTTACATCCAGTTAAAGTTTATGTTTCGCGTTTGGGGACTTTACAAAACTTCACACTCACCTTTCTTCGCTGCAAGTTTCACTTTTGCTTTCGTTCTGTTGTCTCCGCTGCCTCTCTCTCTCTCGCGCTCCTTCTTTCTTTCTCTCTCGCTCTTTGGCTCTCCTTTCTTTCCTTCTAACTTATTTGACTTTTTTTTTTCTTACTTCACTCACTCGAGCAGCTTAGCAAGCCATTGTTTTAGTTGTAGCTGCTATATCGTTGTGGCTGTTGTTTTTTTTGTCATTCCGAAGTCAGCGACACACTCGCACACACACAGTAGGCGGCACACGCACTCGCACACACATAATAACGGTTGTTGTGGGAGAGGGGGACAGCGAACGAGCGGGGAGAATTCATTAGGCATGCGGGAATTTTAATTTCACTTGCTCACACGCGCGCACATATGTGGCGACATATTTCTCAAACATTTTTGTTAGTTGTTGTTGCTGCTGTTGTTGTTGTTGTTGTTGTTGTTGTTGTTGTTGTAGGTGATGCTGCTCTGCTGTTATTGTGGCTACCGTTGATTTTGTCGTTGTAGTTGGGCAGCATGCCTTTGCCTTTGCCTCTGCCTTTGTTTTTTTCTGTTTTCAATTTGCATGTCGCGCTGACCTTGCCGCCCAAGTGGAAATAACTGTGCCAGCCACACACACACACCGAAACACACCGCACACACGCACACACACGTCCGTACGAAACACGCTGACAGCTGTCAAAAATTGCGGATGGCGAATGGCGAATGGCGGATGGCGGATGCGGATGCGAATGCGGATTCTACAGATGATGGGAGGGGGGAACCACCATGTGCGGCGACCGGCAAGGATGCCAGGATGCTACCAGGAGCAGCAGTGTAAGCACCAGGCCTCCAAAATCTCCATGCGCTCACATAAAAAAATGCGAGTTTAATGTTCAGTCAAGTGCGTGAGTGAGACGGTTGGGGCTGCTCTGCTCTGCTCTCTCTCTCTCTCTCTCACGCTCACTCCCAAGCCATCTCCTTGCCCGCTCGCACTCCCTTGGCGTATTTATCTTTTTCCCGTTGCCTTTGTTCTACGCTCTCTGTGCGTATGTGGCTGTGTGTGTGTGATGACAAATTTCTGTCATTGTCTGCGTGCAGCAAAAGCAGCAGCAGCAGAAGGAGCAGCAACAAAACGCAGAAGAAGAATCACTAAGAAGCGCTTCCAGTTTTAGAGTTTCCTTTCTTCCTTTTTATTTTATTCTTTTTTTTTTTTTGTTATATGTTTTTTGGAGATTGGATGCTGCTGGCCCAAGTCCCCGTTGCTGCTGTTGTTGTGTTAATTTGCATAATAAACGTTGATTTTGCAAAGTCCCGAACTACGAACCCCCATATAACACGTGGCCAGAAATTCGTGGATTTTTTCTGCTTTCTGGCCCCGCTGGAACAGCTGGCGGCTGGCGGCGATGAAAACCGCCCAGCAAATCGCACAGAAACTCACTTAAATGGCACATGCAATTTTCCCCTACATTTGACAGCCAGCCAGCGTTCGGTTCAGTCCCGTTATTCGTCGTCCCGTTATACCGCCGCGTTGTGTTCACAGGACCGCACAAGCTCAGACTGAAGCGCCGCCGAGATGAAGTGAAGCTGCGTGAGCGACAGTGCTGGCAACTCTGGTGGTCGTAAGGAAGCTAAACTAGCCTTTGAAAAAAGCTATAAAGGCCAAAGGACTATGGCAGTAGCTATAAAAAAACCGGACTGGTAAAACTAAGCGTATCTTCCAAATACTTCTCGTTGCATCTAGACGCTACGTCAATTAAAATTGGGGGATTGGGCGGGCCACTCAAAAGAGAGGAGCCCTTCGATGAGCATAGCTTAGCATATTTGCAATTAATCCCATTTTCCAATTGGCAAAAACCTAGATCTATTGAGAAAATAGCTAACTTGGCAACATTGGTGAGCGAGCGGCTGGATGCTTTAACGCTTTCGCTCGCTCGCGCGCACAGCTTCCTCTTCCTCGACGTGTAGAGTTCTAGCCGCTCTCTTTTTCGTGCAAGCTCGTGCAGGCGCTTTCCAGCCCCCTGCTACCCCACAACACGCCCCTCGCAGCGGGGGGGTCGTGTGAAAGCTGGCGAGAGAGCGAGGCGGCGCAACAATGAAACGCTCGAAAGTCTCCAAAATGAACAGACCGTTTTAATAACTCGGCCAGCGAGAGGTGCCATTTTTCGAAGCGAGTTCCGCAAAACGATTGCGATTTTAATTCGGGAAAATAACACTGCACTGTTCAACATGGCGGATAAGCAATTAAATGTCAATACTTTTAAGCTTTATGACAGCAAAAGTTATATTGTATTAGGAAAATAATAAATAAACATTTTTAAAATTCAATTTTAAGTCAAAAAAGATTAAAATGTCAATTTTCCAAATGCAATCAAAAAGACAAATATATTATTGATATTAAACAATTTTATTATGTATTACAAATGTATTATTCACAATTTATTATTACAGTTTTATTTCATTTATGCAATTTCACTTAGTTGCATAGATAATACGAAGTCCTTTGGATTAATAGAAAATTCTTATGAAAATTTTTGCATGAAAAGGCTATTTTGCAACACTGCTACATCCTTCCGTTAGAGGATTACGTTTTGATTTGATTTGATTACGCTATTTGTTTATGATTTTGTCAAGCAAAGTTTCGAACATTTTTCTATTAAAGTTATACACCCTTATAGTTATCGAAATTTTTGTAAACATCGATGTTTTTTAGCCCTACGTCACAAGGTATTTTAAACGATTTCGGTATGGTCACACTTGCGACCAAGTGCAGGTGATTTTCCTTACGTTGTTCCATTACGTTTTCCGCAGTGTGCCCACCCGCTTTTCATGAAATAATCCACCATATTCTAAAAAACTCTGGTATTTTTTAGGCTCTTTCGGCTCGTTTTTAGCTTGGGCACACTTGCGACCATCTTTGTGAAAAAAGGAAGTCGGTGAGGAATTGTCCAATTACTTCCGCGGCGAAAAGTTAAAACCCATTAAGATGTCGATGATTTCTGCCCGCCTGGCGTCCTCGGTCGCCCGCACCCTGCCCAAGGCAGCCACTCAGGTATTAACCAGCGAATTCTTCCCGAAAAAATAGCACCGAAAAAAGTGGGCAAAAAAAGAAAAGATGTCATACATAACCGACTCGATGGGTGACAGGTATTTGCGAAGAAAAAACTAGTGCAGCGTGTTCTAAAAGTTATACAAACAAATGGATAAAGCCATCGGCCTTTCTTTCGATCAGGCCAGAAGATCTAACTGGTTTTTGCAGTTACTTTAGCCAAGAACTTTGTTACGCAATGCGGCAAATTATAAAGCGGCCGCCCGCGATTGGTTGATGATGGTTGCCAGGTTACATAATCGGTGAAGGCCGAAAATTTCTACCATTAATTGCCAACTTTTTGGTTAAATTGCAAGCATTGGCGAGTGAAAAACACTACAAATGCATTGTTATTGTAAGCAGATTACATAATTATGATTTTGGCAGAGCGGCGATGGGATCAAGTTTGAGGTTATGTCCGACGGCCAAGCGAGTGGCGATGTCGCTTTGAGTGAAAATCGGGGTATTTCCGACAGTCCGATGCCCTGCTGCTTGTGCTTCTTAGTTATTTATGTGTAGGTGGGGGTCAGGTGGGGTTCCAGACAGATTCCGCTACCCCTTTGATTATCCAATACGTTGTGGCCTTACATAATCTAATATTATTATTATTTCATCTCTCTTTTTCCCCCCACAGGCCGCCTGCAAGGCTGCTTATCCCGCCGCCAGCCTCGCTGCCCGCAAATTCCATGTGGCCAGCTCGCAGCGCAGCGCCGAGATCTCCAACATCTTGGAGGAGCGCATCCTGGGCGTCGCCCCCAAGGCTGACCTGGAGGAAACCGGCCGTGTGCTGAGCATCGGTGATGGTATCGCTCGCGTCTATGGCCTGAACAACATCCAGGCCGATGAGATGGTGGAATTCTCCTCTGGACTGAAGGGCATGGCCCTTAACTTGGAGCCCGACAACGTCGGTGTGGTGGTGTTCGGTAACGATAAGCTCATCAAGCAGGGCGATATCGTCAAGCGTACCGGCGCCATTGTGGATGTCCCCGTCGGCGATGAGCTGCTGGGTCGCGTTGTGGATGCCCTGGGTAATGCCATTGACGGCAAGGGCGCCATCAACACCAAGGATCGTTTCCGTGTCGGCATCAAGGCCCCCGGCATCATCCCCCGCGTCTCTGTGCGCGAGCCCATGCAGACCGGCATCAAGGCCGTCGACTCTCTGGTGCCCATTGGCCGTGGACAGCGTGAGCTGATCATTGGCGATCGTCAGACTGGGTAAGAATCGATGGATAGCTTTTAGGAGGAGGAGGAATGAGCTCCAGGATAGGACTCCCAACTAAACCGCCTTTAAATTTATTCAATCTGCAGCAAGACCGCTCTGGCCATCGACACCATCATCAACCAGAAGCGTTTCAACGAGGCCCAGGACGAGTCCAAGAAGCTGTACTGCATCTACGTCGCCATTGGCCAGAAGCGTTCCACTGTCGCCCAGATTGTGAAGCGTCTGACCGACTCCGGCGCCATGGGCTACTCCGTGATTGTGTCTGCCACCGCCTCCGATGCCGCTCCCCTGCAGTACTTGGCTCCCTACTCCGGCTGCGCCATGGGCGAGTACTTCCGCGACAAGGGCAAGCACGCCCTGATCATCTACGATGATTTGTCCAAGCAGGCCGTGGCCTACCGTCAGATGTCCCTGCTGCTGCGTCGTCCCCCAGGTCGCGAGGCCTACCCCGGTGATGTGTTCTACCTGCATTCGCGTCTGCTTGAGCGTGCCGCCAAGATGTCGCCCGCCATGGGCGGTGGCTCCCTGACCGCTCTGCCCGTGATCGAGACCCAGGCTGGCGATGTGTCCGCCTACATTCCAACCAACGTCATCTCGATTACCGATGGACAGATCTTCTTGGAGACTGAGCTGTTCTACAAGGGTATCCGCCCGGCCATTAACGTCGGTCTGTCCGTGTCCCGTGTGGGCTCCGCCGCCCAGACCAAGGCCATGAAGCAGGTCGCCGGTTCCATGAAGCTGGAGTTGGCCCAGTACCGTGAGGTCGCTGCCTTCGCCCAGTTCGGTTCCGATCTGGATGCCGCCACCCAGCAGCTGCTGAACCGTGGTGTGCGCCTCACTGAGCTGCTCAAGCAGGGACAGTATGTGCCCATGTCCATTGAGGATCAGGTGCGTACCCAATGGGGCATTTAATTTAATTAGGGATATGCCAAATTTCTTATCCTTCAACACTTCTAATGCCTTGTCCTCGTTCGCTCCCAGGTCGCTGTCATCTACTGCGGTGTGCGCGGTCATCTGGACAAGATGGATCCCGCCAAGATCACCAAGTTCGAGAAGGAGTTCTTGCAGCACATCAAGACCTCCGAGCAGGCTCTGCTCGACACCATTGCCAAGGATGGCCAGATCTCCGAGGCGTCCGATGCCAAGCTGAAGGACATTGTCTCCAAGTTCTTGTCTACCTTCCAGGGTTAAACAGCAATTACATGAAGAAAAATATAAGGCAGTCGCGCGCGCTCCTAACATCTCGGAGATGGCTTCTCTGCGCGCGTCATACACAAGAAAAAATTAAACAACTTAAAGCTTAAGATAAAACAGAAATTATACAACAAAAACAAGAGAAAACTCCTTTGCACATTCATGATTTCCTGCGTCTCCCGCCGGGGAAAGCCATCTGGTCCGTTCTCCTGCGCCACCATGCCGCTAAATCTTGGGAGAGAGAGAGCCAGGCGTAGGTGTCGGATTGGATGGCGAACCCTGGCGGGATCCAGTTTCGAATTTCAGCGAAATATCCGTGCGGTTCCTCCTCGTCCTTAAACGATAGATAATCCCCCCGTTGTTCTGCTACTACACTTACATTGTAATCAATATTTGAAATATTGTAATCGAGAATAGTCGAAATACTGTCTGTGGATGATTGTGAAACGATGATGAATTAAAAACGATACTAAATTATACTCTAAATGGACTTTGTGTCTTTTTCTTTGATGGGAAGTTGCAATGGTAAATGTTTGGGATGAAAAACTTCTAAAAATGATGTCCTTAACTGATTAAATAGTTATATTATAACAAAACAAACACATTGGAATAATATTTGATATAATTATTATACATTCTGTGGTTTATTTCCCTTTTTAGCGCCTTTAAAAATGGAAAAACTGAAGTTCACTTGGGAATTATGTCCCCAACATGGATACCATTCATCAATTGAATTTTATTTATTTTCTATAGTTTACTCTTCAATTTATAAATGAATTAAATATAGAAGATATTTCGGTTATTACCAAAGGTTCTTATCCGTTGTTATACCCTTTCAGGGTATTATAATTTAAGTCAGAAGTTTGCAAAGCAGTGAAGGAGTTATTTCCGACCCTATAAACTTTATAGTATAAAGTATATATATTCCGCATCAACAGGCGAGTCGATCTAGCCATGTCCTTCTGTCCGTTTCTAAGCAAACTAGTCTCTCAGTTTTAAAGCTTTTTGAATGAAACTTTGCATGTAGTCTTCTATATACTCTCACTGCTATATATGTCGGAACGAGCCGAATCGAACAACTATATCATATAGCTGCCCTGGCAACGATATGGAAAAATTGGCATATTTCCGCTATTTTTTAAGATATTCGAATGAAACTTTATTTGTGAGTTTTTTATATAATTATAACCATTAAATTAAATTAAATTAAATTTCATTAAAATCTGACCAATATATCATATAGCTGCCATAGGAAAGATCGGTCTAAATTCATATTTTACATATCAATTTTACATTTTGCATACATCTTACATTATACATTTTATATTTAAACAAAATCTTATATAATTAGTAACCAATTATCTGCAAGGGTATATGTATAAACTTCGGCTACGCCCGAAGAATTAAATATAGAAGATAGGTTTATTTACAAATATTACAGGTATTACCATAAGTTCTTATCCATTTTCAAGGATTACGCTTAAGAAACTTTCTCTCTTTCCTTTACCAAAAGAATCAGGAGTTCCCTGAACTAATCTAGGTCCTGGCTCTCAGCTGATCCCCGTCAGCCGGCGAGCAGATGTCTGTCAAACACGTCCTCGTCCCTTTGCGTAACCCCCCTGACCCCTGTGCGAATTAGCCACCCCTCGCTGGGCTACCTGAGCCCAAGGAGCAGGAAGGAGCAGGATGCAGAACCCGGTGACTCAAAGTGCTTTGTGCTGTGCATATTTCGTTAACAGCAAGCCAGAAACGAGAGCAAGAAAACCCAAAAAAAAAAGCAATAACCGGCAACGGCGGCGGCCCAACCAAGACCCAAAAACAGTAAACCCAAATTATACGGCCTGAAGTTTTTATGACGCCCATTGCCACTGGCAGCCAGCATAAAATGTTCCAAAAGGGAGGAGCCCTAAGGGGGGCGGCAGGCGCAAAGAAAAATTACTTTCCTTTTTATTGCGTTTGTTTGACCGTAAAAGTGTCGAAATTATTTGAGATGTACAAAAACAGAAATTAATGAGAGTCATAAAACCGTCAAACTTAAATTTCGAACAGGCGCTCAGCAAAGAGAGCAAGCGAAACACAAGCAAAGGCAGAGGGAACGTCTCGACGAGTGGATACCCTATGCGTACAATAGTTATTATATAAGTAGCTTTTTTATTTATATTTAGACAAATTCAAATTTAGAACATTAAAATCCACATAAAATTATGTAAATTAATATAGTAATTGTAGTTTTTGCCTATGTAACTTGAACATGTGATTCTTAAAGGGGAGAACCTTTCCAATATACCTTCTATTCTACCTTTGAAAGGTATTAAAAGAGAGAGACACCCACACACATACAAACGAAAGCCAGACAGCGCGACAGTGGCACACACACAGTCATGTGGTTGGGCAATTACCGTTGCCCGTGGAACAGGGCAAACACAAAAGAGAAACGAGGAACTGAGCAAAGAGAGAGGCTGAGAAGTACATAACTGACCTGCGATCGCAAAGATGACCTTTCCCTGTAGGGTATCTATATCTAGCTATAGCTGTATGTGGGGTGCCTTTGTGTATTCAGGATTGATAAGGCAGCAGGACAAAAGGAAACAAGGAACTCTGGTCCTTGGCAAGGGGTCTCTCTCTGTCTGTCTGGTCCTGATTTTTTGGTTCGGGGTGTGGAAAATTTCTCACACTCATCAGCTGTCAGCTCCCTTAACCTTCTTTTTCCGCCAGAATGTTCCTAAATAAACCATGTGTTCAAACCAAGGAAATATTATCAAAAATTCCCCATACTTTCCATATATAATTTCACAAAACTTTATTTGCTATACGTATGGGGGGATCAGAGACAGTTTCGAAAACATGAGAGTTTGTTAAAAAACGCTTCTTATTATTGCTTATTTCTAGGTGAACAATAATCCTAATTTAGGATGCATTTTTTTTAGTATGAAATGTGCGGAATACATAATAATATAAATTACAAATAGTCTTAGTCTCATCGTGATTTCTGAGGGGGGGATGGGGGAGTTAAGTGAATATTATTTTGCACAAGTTTTGGATTTATTCTTAGTACATAGAACGAACAATTTCCCATCGAAATTAATTAATAACTAAAAATACAAATACGTGTAGTTGCTGCGTAGTAATAGTGGGTATGTAAAATATAGTTCTTGGAGAGACAACGCCGATGTGTTCGGCCAGCAAATGAACTCGTTGCCCACTCTCTCTCTCTCGGTGTCCACCGCTCCGCCACTCGCTCCCCACTGAGAAGCTGTCCCAGCGGGAGGAACAGGCGGGCGTCGTCCAGTCTTCGGCTTCCAGTTAGTCCTTCCGGATGGAAGAACTCGCTGCCAATGGCCAGCTCACGGGCCACTTGTGCACGGGGGGCAAAGGTGCCGGAGCCAGCCCCTGGCAGCGTGGGGAATACTCCAGTCAAGGGACTCCAGCAGATTGCAATGATTTTGAGGATTGTTTTTTTGCGAGATGTTGGTAATGGATGATGGGTTAGAGGTTGTAACGAACACGAACGAACAGAATACGGAATACGCTACGAATTTAAAAATGAAAACAAATTAAACTAATCTACGTAATCTGCAGTAGTGTCTTAGCGGTTTCTGGTTCTCCATCAGACTACTTCCGCAGGCTCTGGCCAATGATGGAGTCCATCAGCGAGCCGCTCAGCTCCTGTCGCAGCGCAATCTTCTGGAACTTGCTGCCCTGGTACTTGTTGTAAATGGCCTTCAGCTTGGCCTGTGGTGCGTCCCGGGCCAGCTTCGCGATTTGCCTTGTGATGGGACGCAAATGGGCGGCCGAGTACCGCGAATAGAAGGTCAAAGTGGGCGACCAGTGACGGTCATTGAATCCAATGGCAGCCCGGTAGTTTCCATTCAGCAAATGCAGCGACAAGAACAGCGAGGCAGCGGCAATCTATAAGGGAAAAGGTCCAATGGAATTGTTATCTATATATTGCAACCAGTCAGGAGGTAAAAGTGTTAGCAAATAAAACGCAACCCACCTCCGAAGGCTTGTAGCTAGCCAGATCATAGTCCACGGCAGCCAACTCGATAAAGTACTTGGCCATGGCATGGTGCTCGTCCTCCGCGGCGGCAGCCTTTGAGTAGCGGCGCAAAAAGTGGATAGGCAGCGGACGCGACAAGTTGCAGTCGATGGCCTTGAAGATCTGCAGTTCCATCTGGCGGATCTGGCGGGCCGTGTAGGTGTCATCGGTGATGAAGACAAAATCTCCAATCGCCGGCGGGAACAGCTCCTCGTACTTGGTGGCTATGAAGAGGGCTGTGACGCCCACCAACTGCAAGTAGGTGCGCTTGGTGTCCTTCACCACCTGCAGGTAGCGATCAATGATGGCCACCGCCAGCTGGAAGGTCTCTGCGGCCAGGTGGAACTGCAGGTGAACCTCGTTGATCCAGTCGATCAATACAGCTCGCATTTTGTGGGAGACCTCCTTCTGGCCGGCCAAGTGATCCTTGAAGATGGGCTGCTGCTTCTCCACCTGGTACAGATAGTCATAGATATCGTTTACATATTCAGAGACCAGAACCAGGTTCTCCTTGTCATTTGCATCGATATCCTCGACTCCTTCCAGTCTCTTGCTCGACAGTGACATGGCTGCGGTGGGTATGGTGGAGGGAGGAGTAACTTTGACTGTGCTGGTGACAGCCGGACCCCTGAGGAAGGACAAGACGCCCGTATCCTTCTTAATTTCCGGCTCCTTGCGGGCAACTGCCACGGGCTCCCGACGAATGCCAGCAACGCCCATCACGGGCTTGGCCAAGGCAGCACGCAATTTGGTGAGCGATTTCTTGGACAGATTGCTATCCTCGCGCTTTAAGGTGGGCTGCTCATTTACGTTCTCATTAGAGCTTGCCTTGGCTGTGGGGGATTCAAGGGTTAATAATCATTTTACTAGGATTCTAAGTGAAAAATATAGTTATATTATAACTTCAGCTTATAGCTTCACTTACCCTTGGCGGGTTCAACAATAGTTTTGACCGAAATTGCATTGCGAACCGAATTTGAGCGCAAAACAGCGGCCTTTGGAGCAGCTCCATTGGCGGTGGTGCCCAGTGGCTGCTTCTTCCAGTGCGTGTCCACGCGAGCCTTGGCATTCCGCAGAGCATTTGTCAGCTTCAGGTCCTTGGTTCTAATATAATTTAAAATAATTTGAATAACACTTAAAGACAGGTCATGCCGAGAAGGTAACTTACTCTTTCTGGGCCGCATCTTTGGCAGCAATGGCGCGGGTTAAGCCACGATTTTGCAGATCGCCTAAAGCGGCGCGTTTTGTAGCCACCTCCTGTGAAGGCGCCGTCAATTTCTTTATTTGCACTTGGTTTATGTTCTCCGAGGCGTTCTAGGGGAAAAAATGTTATATAAAATATAGGAAATTGCAATGGATTTGTTGTATTAAAAAAAACAGTCCCTACATTCCAAATGTAAGATTCAAGTTTTAACCTAACTCCGCCAAAAAAGCATCCTTTTTATTGCATATCTAGTTTCCTCTGCTTTATTTGTATATTTCTTAATTAAGTTAATATTTGTACCTTTAATAAATTGTACAAAACATGATATAATGTTTCTTTACCATCCATAAATTATGCATACATATCACCCACGCAACCGCCATTTTTTCAAAAGAACCGCAAGACCTTCCTCAAGGTCTTTCACCTCTTCCTAGATTTACATGGAAGAAAGTAGAGGACAATAATTAGCGGTGCAAGGTACCGCAACTAGAAAATTGCGCCAAAATGTGACTCGAACAATAACAACAACAACACAGCATTGTGATAAACGGCACTTTTTTTTCACCCCCCTCTTCACACGCGCTCTCCTCGCTCACGCTCGCTCTCTCTCTCTCTCTCTCTCTGCATCTGTTTGCCTATATTTCGTCTTCTCTTTTGTGCCCCCTTGCCCACGCTGCAATGGCGTCGCTGAACCCGCTACTTTTCTAACTCTTCTACGATCTCTATCCCGGATTGTGGCAAATGTTAATTATAATGCATAAAACTTACCTCGTCGCCTCGCATTTTCAGAGTTGTGCCCACCATTTTGATTGGTTCTTTTTTTTTTTTCTATACAAACACTAAGTTAACACAAGGGAGCAGACGCTTGATCGGTTTTTTTTTTTACTTGTTTTTTGAACGCGTTTTTTTTATTATTTTATATTGCAAACGCGTGTTTCTTGTTTCGAAATGGAATAGCTTATGAACAGCTGAATCGATGTGAGTAATATACAATTTAAAATTCGAATGTTGCTGAGATTAGGTACTGCTTATCCCAAAATCTGAACGCACGAAGCGGAGCGAAACGAAGCCAAGCTGCAGTTGAATTTGAATTAGAGGTGCAGAAACATCGAAGGGCCCATCGATAACATCGATGATTCAAAAACATCGGAACCATCGATGTTTCGTGACCACCATCGAATATTTTCCCAAGCAACTCTGTGCGTTTGAAAGCACAAGAAAAAGCATTTTCCTTTTACAGAACCATTCAGCAACTTTTACTAAGCTTTTCCCTTTCACAGAACCATTCAGTAAGGAAAACCTCTCTTCTTATACCCTCTTCCCACACAGTCCATCCGTGTGGAACAGTTGGGATTTTTGACAGATGTGAAACTCC